>BGNK01002198.1:42610-78872 GCA_003297005.1 Symbiodinium sp. clade A Y106
ATGCTTATGCTTATGTGCTTCTTTGGGTCCCTAAACTAGGCCCTGCGCCCGACTAGGCCTAGCAGGTCTAAGAGTTTCAGGCTTCCTAAAAGGAAACAGGCGCGTAAAAAACCTGGTAGCTTCCTGCTTGCTCACGAGCATCCATGGGCAAACCGTATAACGTCCACCCAGACCTCATCCGTTCCACAGAGCATCCATGGGCCAAAACTATGATCACGTCCACCCAGACCTCATCCGTCNCATCCGTTCCACAGAGCATCCATGGGCCAAAACTATGATCACGTCCACCCAGACCTCATCCGTCCCTCAGAGCATCCATGGGCCAAAGCCATGATTTCGTGCACCCAGACCTCATCCGTCGCCCTCTGCACCCACGGGCCAAAACCATGATAACGTCCGCCCAGACATCATCCGTCCCCCACAGCATCCAGGGCCCAAAACAGTGATAACGTCCGCCCAGACCTCATCCTTCCCCCAGACCATCCATGGGCCAACCATGATAACGTCCACCTAAGCCACATTCGCTCTCCAGTTCACCCATGGGTCAACCATGATATCAACCACCCAGACCTCATCCTTTCCCCAGAGCATCCATGGGTCAACTATGATANTCCACGCAGACCTCGTCCTTTCCTCAGAGCATCCATTCGCCAACTGTGACAACGGCAACCCAGACCTCTGGCGCTGAAAAAGCCAAGGGCACATATCACATCATATGACTGGGACTCAGGGCACAAACAGATGACGGCACACGTCCCAAGACTCCCTTCGCTCGTCGTCCCATGCGAGGCCAGTCCAGATCTCTTTAGATACCTAGATACCTCTTGGAGTTCGTGTGGAGGTACCAACTGCCGCTTACGCAAGACTTCATTGGCCATGGCTGACATTTCCTAGTTCGTCGTGCTGTTCTGATTTCCAGATTTTTAGCCCAAATATCACCGTATGTGTACAAAACAACGGTTTTTGTGGGTGTTTAGACACTACTCTATGCTTTCCTAATTCTCTGGTTGTCAGCCTAGCCACCGAGTTCTGCCCAAAACCCGAACGAAAAGCACTTCGCATGCGTTTAGTCTCCAGGTTTTTTTTGCGCCTGTGACCTCCTAAAAGCGTTGGGTTTAGGGTTTAGGGTTTAGGGCTTTTGTCTCGGGCTTCCTAAAAGAGCACACTTGAACATCCGAAACCCAAAGCTAAAGGCTCCGAAGCCCTAGATTCCGACAGCCCGCGCCCTGGAACCCAGTAGAGCTCTTGATGTAGACGCCTGAAATAATCACCAATACTATAGGGGCCTTAATAATTAACAATTATCTTTTCTATTTGGGGGGTTGCTTATATTGTTTGTAGTAGAATGGGCCCGAAAGCCCCATTCTAATTATTCAGGCCCTACATTGCCGTTCCCTGGGTTCCTCCAGTTCTCACCCTTTGCGACTTCTCCTGGCATGTAAAATGTACCCACAAGCCTGTTAAAGTTATACAGGCCCCTTGATTCAAGCAAAGTTCAGGAGCGCGATGAATTCGCGAATTTCTTCCCCTGTAGCATCGAGCTACTTGGGCAGAGGTGGCTTCGAGGTTTCAGGTTTAGAGGTGTAGGGGCTTAGGGGTGCAAGGTTTAGGGCACAATCCTAAGGAGGCATCAGCAAAGGTGTTCATAGTTTAACATTTTATAGCAAAAGACCCCTTTGACCCTGAAGAGCACTAGAGTCACTAGACCCTAAACCGATCTTCTGCAGAACGTTTCACGTCGGCCGTTGCAATCGAGGATGCTAAACCCAAATATGCGCACCACACCCCCTTCTTGTGTGGGTGGTCACTGTCTGCTTTGAGGTGGTCGGGTTGCAGGGCTAGGGCGAATATGGGCCTGGGTTCCTAGGGTTCCTTTAACGGGGTCTATAAGGGTTACTATACAGGATCTATAATAGGGGTCTATAGTATAGGAGCCTAAATAATTTTCTATGCTATTTTTTTTTTTGGGGGGGGGGGGGAAGTTCCTGATTAAATATATGAATTATAGTATATAATGGGCCCCCAAAGCCTATTCTAATTATTAAGGCCCCTATATTAGAGGGTTTCAGGCTTGAGGGCTAGGGTTACGGCTTTTGGTTTAGGGCTCGGGTTTTGGATGAAAAAGTGGTGGTACAAGGACTTCCAAGGTTTTTGCAGTGCAGGCCGGTGGTCTACCACAATCCAAGTTGTTCCAATTGAAATGGTGGCGATCACATGCATGAGTTATTTGCATAATATAGAATATCAAATAGTATTAGACATAAAATGTTTATAAAATCACTTTGTGTAATGCATACCGTTTGTTAAATCTACCTAGGCTTCACTGATGGCCTCCTGCTGGCAATGGAGCATCTTTACTGATCGCTGTTCTACGTCAACGGACGCTGAACATCCATACTAAACTTCTGCTGTAGTATGTAGCACACATGCTGCAACACACCCGCGACATGCCGCGACCGCATCATACCTGATCTCCAACTGAAACGACAAAGGTGATGTAAGCTTCTGCTCTTGATTTGCTGAAACTCCGATTCCCGACACTGCAACCCACACTGATTTGCATAGAACCTCTTCCGCCGATTTGCAAGGAAGGATGGCATCGTTTACCCGTCAGCGGAGTACCCACGGCTCGCACTAGAAAGCTTGTCCCTCCATTCTACCGGAGCCCCAAACCCCAAACCCTAGACGCGAATGAGCATCACAGCTGGGATGCCGTGGATCGAGGGTTGAACGTGAAATGTTGACTGTATCTCTCCCTAAGGGTCCATGTACCCAAATAGTACATACTTTGGCCTTAAAGTAGTCCCTATATAGGTACATTAGGACCAAGGAAAATGTTTTTTCATCGGGCGTTACGTTCTCTTATGTCGTGTTATAGGCTTAGATAGTGAACGGGGGAACTTTAAGCTTTTTGGCCTTATATATCAGCTCTATCTTAGAATCTTAGAAAGTTTGAACTGTTTGGGGCCCGGTTGCTGAAGAAGAGGGTAGGGCTTTGGTTATGAAACTACATCGTATAGCTCTTGTTTGCTTACTTATTCCCCCATTCTCGGCTCCAATCTATGGCAGGGCTTTGGGACATTTGCTATTTTCCCTTATTCCCTTACACCCTAAATTCTTTTCCCCCAGGCACTTCTTTCAGGCCCACAAAACCCTGGAGGAGAAGCAGAGGCAGCGGATCGCTTCAGAGCCTCAGTTGCTGTTTAGGGTTCCTTCAAGCGTACTATAAGGGTACGGTTCAGGGTTCTATAGGGCTTAGGGTTCCTGAAAGGGTTCCTTAGAGGGTACTATAGGGGTTCTTTAGGGTTCTATCTGGTTTAGGGTTTTGGGGTTCCTGAGGTTTGTTGGATTTGGGGCCTCGTTTAGGGTTTGTTCGGGTGTAGGGGGCTTGGAGTTTGCTGCTTTGGGTTTCGGAGCTTGGGGTCCAATGCTTCTTCGGGTTTCTTCCCTTTTCGGGGATCCGAAAAGGGATCTTAATGCATACTAAAGGGGCCTTAATAGTTAGAATGGGGTTTTGGTGCCCTTTATACTATAGTTATAATAAGGAACCTCCAAAATATTATTGGTAAATTCTTTAGGCCCCTATAGCAAAACAGCCAGATGCCCTAAACCGCCGAATTCCCAAGGCCAGCTTCGAGGAAGTCTACGGCCTGGGACAAGCGGTGACTTTGCGTCCCGACTGGGAGGCCGTGAAGCTCGAGGTGATGCTCGAGGCTGGGGGTGTTAGGATTCCCCTTAAACGGCTGGCTTACATGGCTTCTATAGGGTTCTGAATGGCCCGAAATCCTAAACCGGGTTTCGGGTTTAGGGGGCTGGGAGGCCGTGAAGCTCGAGGTGATGCTCGAGGCTGGGGGTGTTAGGATTCCCAGAAAAGCCTCGCTTACATGCCCAGAGAGCCCAATACCCCTTAGTTAAGGAATACCTAGGGTTCCTAATTAAAGGGCTCCTTAAAGGGATCTATAAGGAATCTATAAGGGAGTTAAGGCATATAGCTTAAATCATAATATGAAGCCCTATATAATTTAAGCCATATTCCTTAATTAAGGGGTATTGGGCTCCCTGGGTGGAATACGAGAAGCTTCTATAGGCTTCTGAATGGCCCGAAATCCTAAACCAGGTTTCGGGCTTCGGGGCTTTTGGGGGCTCTCAAGATCCCTAAACCCTAAACCCTAAACCCCAAACCCCAAACCCTAAAACCGCTCGTGGCAGGCAGCGGAGCGAAAGTACGCACAGAATCCAAAGTTGGCTGAGGCCCCGGGAAGACGGTGCCTCCCTGTTTTGTTTAAGGTCTACCTTGACCTACCAAACCCTACTTTTTTTGTAGGTTCTTATGATAAACCCTAATATGGATTTTATAGGGACCCTACAAAAAGGTAGGTTTTGGAGGGTTAAGGTAGGGTGTAGGGTTCCTTTTTGGTAGGGTCTAGGGCGCGTTTCGGGTCGAGGGTGCGGTTTTCCTTTGTTGTCTAGGGGGTAGGGTTCAGGGTTTGGGATTTAGGGTACCGTATGGCTTTCTTTGAGGATTTCCGTAAGGGCAGTTGTGGGAGTTTGAGCTTCTGTAAAGCTTTCAGAAGGTTTGTGTGGAGGTCTCCGGCGGTTTTGGTGAGTCTACGGGTTTCGGGTTTGGTGTTTTTGGGGCACACGGGTTTCGGAGTTAGATTTCAGGGGTTCGTAGATTTCTGAGGTTCAGCTTGGGCGTATTAGGAGTTAAGTTTTGTTCGGTTAAGAGGTCTCAGTCTCAGGCTGGTCCGACTCGTACTTTTCCACTGACGTTGCTGCCGTTGCCCTTCTGCTGGTTTTGCTTGTTTATAAGAGGCAGAAGTATTTCGTTCCATCACATCAACAAGGACAGTTGTATGGATAAGTTTGTATTGATACTGACCGGCTTGCATACATGACCAATCATTGTGGCCAGCACCTTTGAGGCTAGCTTTTGAAGCAAGTAGATGGGGAGGCAGTGAGACAGCAGCATGAGAGGAGGCGAAGTGCAGCTGCTAACAGTGCCGCGAACCGCTCAGCTCGATGTCCTGCGTTCGGAAGACTCAAACATCTAACACCGCTGAACCTCGCCAAGCTCCCCCCAAACCCTCAAAGCCGCCGAAGACCTGTCGAGAAGGTCGCTTGGAAGCCCCTGTCAACACCTGGTTTAAAGCCTCAACCCTAAAGCGTGTAAACCGATAGATACCCCACAAAATCCCTAGGCCCTAGACCCTAAACTTTGTGGGCAGACATCAAAAAGGAGCTCAAAAAAACTTTGTCAAAACCCAAGGTTCCATGGTAGAAGCCATACAGTTGGAACTTGGAACATTATAATCCTCGTGCCCTTAAGGTAAAGCATAAGGGATCCTAGCATAAATCATCTTGAACCCACTCTCCAACTTTCTGAGATTCATGATAAATCTTAGATAGTGAACGGGGGAACTTTAAACTTTTGGGCTTTATATATTAGCTCTATCTTTTAAAGTTTTAACTTTTTTGGGGCCCGGTTGTTGAAGAAGAGAGAAATCGAAACCCTTAGAACCAAAGCCTTGGCAAAGATCGAAAGTCTCAACCCCTCCCAGCGACTCCAAAACCCCTCAATTAATGAATATAGCTTAAAGTATAATAGTATCCCTAATATGATTTAAGGTATATTCCTTAATTAAGGGGTTTTGGAGTCTCTGGGATGTTCTCCGGTCAAGGCGCTTTTGGCCACGAAGGGCGAGACTGCGCTCAACGGATGGGTTTAGGGTTTAGGGGTCAAGTTTCGGTGTCAGGAGTAATTTAGGGGTCGGGCTTTATTTATGCGTTGGGCTCTGAGGGGTTCAGGGTGAAATTAGCTGTTTTTCGTAATGCCGTCCCTTCTGATAGTAGTCCTGCGGCCAAACTCCCAAGCCAACAGCAGAAGCTCTGAACCGAAGGAAATGACGTTTACCCCTTCTGCCGGTTTCTGGGGCGTCGACGCCTGGGGCTGCGGAGAATCTTATCTCAGATTTCAGAGTTCGGAGTTGGGTTTAGGGTTTAGGGTTTAGGGTTGACTTCAAGTTCGCGGTTCAGGGTTGGGGCTTGGGGTTGACAGGGCGTTGTTTACCCAGAGAGCCCAATAGCGCTTAATTGAGGAATACCTAGGGTTCCTGAAAGGGCTCCTTAAATAAGGGATCTGTAAGGGTTCTATAAGGGAATTAAGGAATATAGCTTAAATCATAATATGAAGCCCTATATAATCTAAGCCATATTCCTTAATTAAGGGGTATTGGGCTCTCTGGGTACAGTTTCCTGCTTCGTATGACCATGAGCCATCTCTCCGACACGACACAAGTACCGAGACCGTCAATGGTTTGAGGCTTCTCTGTTGAGAGATTACAGGAACGGCGGTGTCAAGCATATGCTTGAGGGCATTTCATGGCCCAGCTTGAACTGTACCCCAACATAAAAGGTGTCTTGTCAATTTGGGGGCTGCCGGCACCGGAACAAAGTTAGTTAGTTAGTTGTACTCCAACATAAAGACTTCATTCACCCTAAACCCTGAACCCTCAAGCCCTAAACCCTAAACCGGCCATTGTATAGGCAACTGAAGCCAAAGGCCCCATGTTAGCCCTCGCAGCAAGCCTAAACCACATCGAATCCCGGCTGAATCTGCGGGTTCTTACACAGTTCTGCGCTGTTTGGGAACATGACCAATACCACGGAGTCTAGCATCCAGCCAGCCATGTGCTGACATCAATGTGGAGCTTTGTACTGTTTCACTGTTGGAAACCCTTATGATTAAATGCATGTACGAGCGCACCAGTGCCAGAGAGCACATGAGAACCCCCCCCGGCGCTCAAAAAAGTTCAAGCCCGCCTTTAGGGTTTACTTCGAGCCAGCTACGAGTTTGCCAGGCAGTCGCTGAGACTGTTACTTGAAGGCTCATGGGACTTAGTAAGTAAGGTTATAAGTAGGTTATAGTTAGGATAACCCCACTTAAGGAGACTTATAACCCCAATTATAACCTACTTACTAAGTCTCATGATCCTCTAAGTACTTTCAGACAAGTGCAAAGGATGACGTAAAGATCTCTGTGATTGCAGTTTTTAGGGAGCCTGAGCCTGAGGTTCTTAGAGGATCATGGGACTTAGTAAGTAGGTTATAATTGGGGTTATAAGTCCCCTAAGTGGGGTTATCCTAACTATAACCTACTTATAACCTTACTTACTAAGTCCCATGAGCCTTCAANTAGAGGATCATGGGACTTAGTAAGTAGGTTATAATTGGGGTTATAAGTCCCCTAAGTGGGGTTATCCTAACTATAACCTACTTATAACCTTACTTACTAAGTCCCATGAGCCTTCAAGTTAAGACAAACATGACCCAGCACCTAAGCCCCAATATAGTGCAGTGATATTTAGGAACACACAATACCCTTGTCTGAGTTATACCATAACACACAAACGCACACACCAGAGCCCTATTCCATATTTCCTCAGACACCTACATTAAATCCTGAACTGCAGAACTCCAGTTCTCCCAGGAGAATTGGAATGGGCGCATCCACGCCATCGTGCGTGCCAAGCTGGCCGGGTCCCCTTTATGATTTGCTTCTGATTTCCCGATGGCACGACATTCATCACGATGATGGTCATGGGCTTGGTCTGGCTTTAAATGGTGATCATCGTGGTAATCGCGACTGTGATGGCGGCGGTGGTGGTGGTGGTGGTGGTGGTGGGGATGGTGGGGATGGTGGGGATGGTGGCATGGTGGGGATGGTGGGGATGGTCATGGTGATGTTCGATGCAGATAAAGACAGATGACAAGGTAACGCTGTCGACGACGACTAATCACCGGAGTGCGATTGCTGGTGTTTTGCTGCCTGCTCCTGCTATTGCATGCTATTGCTACCACCATGGCCGTGCAAGCCTGACATGGCCGAATTGTCCCGGGCAAGATTCAGATGGAGTTCAGGTTTAAGTTGTTGTTCAGGAGTGCGCTTGGCCTTCTGTGCTAACAACAGGCTTGGACCAAATCCTGATAAACCCTAAACCCTAAACCCTAAACCCCTAAACCCTAAACCATAAGGACCAAATCTTGATAAATCCTAAACCCTAAACCCCTAAACCCTAAACCATAAGGACCAAATCTTGATAAATCCTATAAGGCCTAATGCCTAAACATGTCCGACAGCGAACGTTTCGTTTGGAGACTTCAGACTCCACTCGAAACTCTACTTAGAGGATCATGGGACTTAGTAAGTAGGTTATAAGTGGAGTTATAAGTCCCCTAAGTGGGGTTATCCTAATTATAACTTACTTATAACCTTGCTTACTAAGTCCCATGAGCCTTCAAGTAACCCCTAAACAGCTAGAAGCCCCAAGCGCCACCCCTTAACTCCTACAGTGACTAGAACCCTTACTGGACCTGAGAGCCCGAAACCGTGACTCCCAAACTCTGAATCCTGAAAAATTTGAATCGAGTGTTCCCAGAGACTCCAAAACCCCTTAATTAAGGAATATACCTTAAATCATATTAGGGATCCTATTATGATTTAAGGTATATTCCTTAATTAAGGGGTTTTGGAGTCTCTGTGTTCATTGGGTCGACCATGAAGCTCAACACACTTCGGGAGTCTGGCTTGGGTTTATGGCGGTTTATGCTTCAGGGCTTTATTAAGTTTACGACTTTACGACTTGGGATGCGGGATTTTGGATTTAGGCGTTTCAGCTTTAGGGTGCAAGGTCGGTACGGCAAGCGGCACGGGGCAGTTGCCCGAGAAACAGTGAACAAGCAGGAAACTTACACTTCAAACCCTTTCACCCCAAAGCCCCTCAGGGCGCTTCAGGGCCTTAGGGTTTAGGGTTCAAGCCCTTAGAGTCGAGGCTTTGGGCTTTGAAGCTTCAGCTTGCTTCCTCAACCTCGACCCTAAGGGTTACTTTAAAGGGTTTAGGGTTTAGGGTCCCTTTAAAGGGTTCCTTAAAAGGGGATCTACAAGGGATCTATAACTGATGGCAGGCTGGGGAAACTCGACTCTACACCACCCTGCAGCTTAGCTTCGATCGGTGGTGAGAGCTTCGGGTTTAGAGACCAGCGACCGTCAACCCTGCACCCGCAGTATGGGCCTAGCCAGGCAGTGTGAACCCCAGAAAGTTGGAACATCGATTTAGGAGGATTAGTGCTAGGATCCCTTATACGTTACATGAAGGGCATGAGGCTAACGATGTTCCAACTTTCTGGCTTCTACTGTAGAACCCTAAACCCTAAACCCTAAACCCTGACCCTAAACCCTAATCCATTTAGAACCCCCCCGGACTTCCCAGACTCTCAGCCCTAGAGAGCCCCAGCCCTGAACCGCTTCCCAAAGGCTCCTAAGTACCGATTTAGTAAAATGTAGGGTTTCTATATTAGGAATAGTAAAATGCAGGCTTTCTATATTAGGAATAGTAAAATGCAGGCTTTCTATATGAGGAATAGTAAAATGTAGGGTTTGTATATTAGGAATAGTAAAATTGTAGGGTTTCTATATTAGGAATTATGATTATGATTTGGGGAAGTATCCCCTATAACAGTACGAAACCCTAAACCCTGCACCCTAAACCCTAATAGGACCCTTTGGGTTTCGAACCCCCAGACTGCCAGACCTCCAAAGGCACGCGCAGCTGCTCTCTCGATGTGCGGAGTTCAAAACCTGAGATCCGAAAAAGTGGCGCAGGGTTCTGGGTTTTTAGGGTTTAGGGTTTAGGGTTATAGGGTTTAGGGTTCAGGGTTACAGGGTTTAGGGTTTAGGGTTTAGGGTTCAGGGTTACAGGGTTTAGGGTTTAGGGTTTAGGGTTCAGGGTTCAGGGTTTAGGGTTTAGGGTTTCAAGGGTTTCAAGGGTTTCGGGTCGGGCTCGTAGGGCTTATAGGGCTTGGGGAACCACCGCCGGGATTCAAAGGTAGACTCTACGACCCTGAAGCCCTCAAACCCCAAGCCCTAAGCCCTAGATCCTTTCCCGCCCGATGGGGTTTCGCGACGGTTGGTTAGGGTTTAGGGTCTTAACACAGAGAAAAAAGGAGCACTTAAATCCGAAACCCACAACCCTTGTTCGGATAGTGAACTTGGGAACTTTGAACTTTTCGGCCTTATATATATATATATATAATAGCTCTATCTTAGAAAGTTTGAACTTTTGGGGGCCCGGTTGTTGAAGAAGAGAGAAACAAAGCAAGGTGCAGGTGCCGGTAACCGGGCCCGGAGCACCACTGGTGGCGACGAGGCACGGAGAGACCGAGAGAAACCCAGTAATCTAGGGGCCTTAGTAATTACCATTTTGGGGGTTCCTGATTACGACGACTAGCTACTACTGCTACGAGCAAAGGTGGATCTTTGAGACCAACAGAGACGGCAGATAGTCTCGAAGTCCAGCCTGCCAAATCCTCCAGATGCACGGTGATGCACGTGTCCCACGCCTATTAACTGACATCTCCCACCACTCCCGCAAGCAGAATCCCCAAAACAGGCGGGACGTAGCGTTCCTCATCCCCGCGTCCGTTATCGCTGCCGTGAGGGGGATTGTTTCACCACGTCCCAAGCCATGAACGACTCATCCAAACATGCCGTACCCTGAAGCACCCCCGAATCATAACTTAGGTAAGCATAAACGTGAAATAAGCATAAGACGGAAGACACACGACAAAGCATAAGATTGACACAAACTGACAGGAGTTGCTCTCCCTCTATGGCCCTGTGGACGAGGCATGATGCCCTGCTGTCCAAGAGAATATGGGAGCTTCCGAAACTTGGGGGTACCTTATTTTGGGGTCCTTATAATAAGGATCCTATTATTTAGGGTACCATATTAGGCTCCCCTATTTTGGGAAACTCCCATATAGGCTTCATGTCGGTTCCTGAACCTCAGACCCCAAACCCTGCAATAGCCCTAAACCGTAAACCCTAACCCTAAACCCTAAACCTCAAAGCCCAAACCTCAAACCGAAAGCCCGAGTCGGGTTGATGGTGTTTTGCAAGGCCTTAGGGGTTTCAGCACTAGGGGTTTCAAATTAGCTGTAATTGAGAGTCTTCTGCTATCCTCTAAGTTGTTAGGGGTTTAGGGTTTAGGGCCTTAGCCTTAGATCGTGAACGGGGGAACTTTAAACTTTTTGGCCTTATATATTGGCTCTATCTGAGAAAGTTTGAACTTTTTTGGGGCCGGTTGTTGAAGAAGGAGTAGCCCGGAGCCATCCTTTAGGTGTTTGGGTTTACTGGAATCCGAAGTAACCTACTTGCTTTCAGGAACTAGATATACGGACATCGGGAAAACTCACTCTAAACAAGGTAGGCTTTCCAGTAACCAGGGAGGCCTATCCCTATTCTCGGGCTTCGCGAAATTCTTCTTTTTCATCACTTTCATCTGTGGTTTCGTGATTGCCAGGGGCTCTCTGGCCACATAAACAGACATATTGCTGAATTACGGTTCAGAAGTCCAACTTTTGACAGACCTTCAACTAGACACAATGTATAGATCCCTTAACCAGAAGCAATCATGTATGTGTCGTTTGCTGGAGCTCCTCCGAGCTTTGAGGGCTATGTTCTGGGTTTGCCATGCTTAGAGCTCCGCACCTCTAAACTCCAAGCTCAGTGGTAGTTTAGGCATCTAGAGTTAGGGTTTTGTGGGCGGGGTTGGGATTTAGGGTTGGTTTCAATGCAGGGGTTCTGAAACATGAGCAACAATATTCCCTCATTCTCCCCACATGGTTTTAGTGCTTTGTAGTATGAAGGCTCCAGGTTGTAACGTGGAACTGAAAATGCATTGTGCTTCTGTTCCCACTGTTCTCATTCGGGTTGGTGAGACAACTGTTCAAACTTTTTGGCTTCTAATGCAGCGTGGCTAATATGGAGGCCTTAACATTTACAATAAGGATTGTGGTATTTCATGCTAGATTTACACTATGGCTGGTTATAAAGGCCTATACATAGGCTAGGTCTCCTCGATGTTTGCTTATCGCATGCTTCGACTTACGTGTTCGGAGCCCACTCCCTACACCCTGCCTCACCAATCGTCATACCCACTGCTCCATTGATCCTACCACCTCTGCCCATTAGTCGAGCGATTGGTGGTTTCCTACAACTGGGGTCGCCACCGACAGGATAACAGAAACAAGCCACAAAACCTTACACAAACTCATCGCTTCACTCCACAGCTCGCGCATGACTCTGTCCTAGCTTGATCTAGGTTTCAAAACGACTAAAATCGGAGGTTGAGCGTGATGTTTAGATCTGTACATGCACGTGCATACATATTATATATGTATATACACACACACACACCGTATACACATTTATGTATCAACTTGCTTCACTAATCCTAACCCGACAGAAACAAAGGCGCAAAACCGCCCTGAACATTTCTGCACCCATGCCAGTCCCTTGCTGGCGACGATGCACCGGCCTTCGCCCCAGAAGATATTCAGGGCTTCCTTCGTTTGGCAGGCGTTCGTGCTTGGTAGGGTTTGGAAACCACTTTTAGTGGCTTCAATAGGGCTTGTGTACCACGAATAATAGGGCTTCAATAGGGTTTGTATACCACTTATAGTAGGGCTTCACAGGGTCTTTACCAGGATTTATAGGTTTTGTATACCACTGAAAAGGTTTTTGCAGGGTTTGTATAGGGGTTTATTGGGTTGCTTAGAGAGCTGTTTTATAGGGTTTTCTTCAAGGGTTACTACAGGGGTTCAGGATTCAGGTTTTGCCAGGAATTTATAGAACTGTGTGAGCTCTCATGCGGATCTTTCATATGGGTGTTTCCGAAAATAGGGGACCCTAATATAGTACCCTTAAAAGTAGGGTCCCTATTATAAGGACCCCCGAATAAGGTACCCCTAATTTTCGGAAACTCCCATTTTATTATCCGAGATACCCCAAATAACCTACCTTGTTAAGGACCCTAAACCCTAAACCCTAAACCCTATATAAGGAAACCATAAATTAAGGAACCCCGTAAAAGGAAGGTTTCCTAGGGTCCAGGGCTTAGGGCTTAAAGGAATTTGGGGGTTCAGGGTGTAGGGCCCAGAGACTCCAAAACCCCTTAAAAAAAAGAATATACCATAAATTAAAATAGGATCCCTGATATGATTTAAGGTATATTCCTTAATGAAGGGGTTTTGGAGTCTCTGGGGGCTCCAAACCGACCATGCTTTAGTACACGGTTTAGGGTGCCGAAGCTATTTGGATGCTTGTCAGAATGATGGCCCCTTTTTGGGGTACCCTAAATATTCGGTGCCGTACTATATTAGGGACCTAAAAAGGGACCATATTTTTGACAACCACCCATTTCAGATAGGCAGGCATCCAGACAATCATACACACACACACACGATCCCTCGGAGCGGGAGTCAAAGAGCAAAGTTTATGAAGTATGATGCGGAGGTGAAGCTACGAAATGTCGGAACAGGGGTGCCTGGGAGCCCAGTCACTTTTTGACAAACCACGCAGCCTAAATCCTAAACGACAGGCCCTACACCGGCGATGGGGGAAGAGAAAGTAGTTCAAACACGACTACAAGCATACCATACCCTGCGCCCTTCTTTCACCCCGTGGCGAAAGCTATACTACAGCGCTTTGAACAATTACTAATACCTTTTGCTCAGGGTTCAGTATGATATTTAAGACATGTAAAGTACAAACCTCCGAATGAAGCTTCACTTACCATTCCCGCCCCTTTTAGGCAGACCTCTAAACCCGAAACGTTGTTGCTCTAGGCCGAACCGGAACTTGACCTGGAATTGGAAGTGGATCGCCACTACCTCTGCGAGGCAAGCGGTACCCTAAACCCTAAACCCCTAAACCCCTAAACCCCTAAACTCTAAACCCTAAACCCCCAAACCCCTAAACCCTAAGCCCTAAACCCCTAAACCCTACACCCTAAACCCTAAACCCTAAACTCTAAACCCTAAACCCTACACTCTAAACCCTAAACCCTAAACCCTACAATATGCTTCGGCCCTGCCACGACCTTGTAGGAACCCCTTGGAGGCCGAAGTGTATAATACGGTTGATGGACAAAACCATTATTGGGGTTATAAGTCCCCTAAGTGGGGCTACCCTAACTATAACCTACTTATAACCTTACTTACTAAGTCCCATGGGCCTTCAAGTAAGGATTGAGGCCAAAATCCTGCATTACCCATTATAAGGAATATACCATAATTCCCATAGTTTAGGGTCCTTAGGGTCATGCAGGATTTTGTCCGTCAACAGTATGTAGGTACATGGACCGTTGGGGCGAAGGATGGCTTTGGGTTTGGGCTTTAGGGTGTTGAAATTCAAGCTTGTAGATTTTGGGCTTACGGGCTCAAGCCTAAGCTGTTCTATTGAGCTTAAAGCACGTGGATTTTCAGGTGTCGGTCTTGCAACTTGCAACTCTGTTTTTGGGGTTCGGGCTTCCATGCTAGCTTAGCAGTGATTCTTTACTGATTTGGCTTTAGGGTTCAAGGACTGCTGTTAAGCGCGGAACGTTTTGGAGCTTGTGCAACACACTCTTATTCTTAAATGCTTGGTCAATGTCAAAGCTCCTTCTTAAACCCTGGGCCCTGCACCTGAAAGCCTATCTACTAATTTTCATGCAATGTAATATAGTTGTTGGCAGGGATTCTCCTACACCCCAAGCTGAACCCTACACCTCTTTAGTTTTAACAGAAACTAGCAGGGAGATCATAACCCGGCACGCAGGTTTTTGCCCTCCTTGATTCTCTGTGCTGCAAAAGGCCGTTCGCCTTGCAATTTTGGCCCGAAGCTTCATGTGGGTGGTTGTCAAAATTATGTTCCCTTTTTGGGTCCCTGTTATGATACGGCACCTACTATTCTAGGGTACCCAAAAAGGGACCTTAATTTTGACAACTACCCATGTAGGGTTTAGGGTTTAGGGTTTTTGAGAACTTAAACACGCGCAAGTCCTGAGTTCCGTGCTTGCAGGCTCTGTGTTTTCGGATTCCACCGCCTTACATTCTGGCCCAAACTGTTTAAACCCTAGATCCTAACCCGGAATAACCTACCTTTTTAAGGACTTGTATAAGGAAATCATAAGAGGCAACCCTAAAAAGGTAGGTTCTCTGGGGTTAAAGGTAAATCCTAAACCCTAAAACCCGAAGCCCTAAACCTGAACTTCGTACAAGCAACTGAACCCCAAATCCGAGCCGAACCCGCCAACCCCATAGCCTGATCTCGGTGTTGGTTTGCGGGGCAAGGACACAAAACCTTCTGCCCCTAAACCCGAAGCAAGCCCTCAACCCTAAACTCCTAAACCGAAGCTGTAAACCCGAACAAGCCCTCAGCCCTAAACCCTAAGTTAGCCCCCAGGCCCTCAGCCCCTAAACCATCCTAAACCCAAAAAGCCCGACTAAACCCTAAACCCCAAAACCCAGAACCCTAAGAGCCCTACAGGTGCTTCTGAAGGGTGGTCGTGGAGAATCATCTGCTGCACATCCAGCGTCGCCAGCTGCTGAGTCTCTGAGCCCGAAAAGTGGCTTCCAAACCGAGAGCTTAGGGTTTAGGGTATAGGGTTATGATGCAGCAAAATCTCTTTATGTTCGGAACCTGCGTTACCAAACTTCCTTACTTCTTAGGTCTTGGTACTGACAGTGGGCTGAATTCCTACAGTAAAGAATGCTTTTGGGGCCCCGAAACCAAACCCTCAACCCTAAACCCTATACCCTAAACCCTACACCCTCAATGACTCCACTTATCAGGGTCTCTCTTGCAGACCCCCTGTTCTTATGAGAAGTGGCAGTAGTCCGAAGCTCTACTGCGGATTCACCTCAAAACGAGTTTCGACACATCACATTAAGAGTGCGTGGGTTTTCTGTTGTTTGCACTGAAAGCATCTCCAAACCATAAAGCCTGAGTCCGAAGTCGAACATGGAGCGTATCCATAACCTACGTAGTACCAGTCTTCTTGCAGAAACTCTATGTAATACCATGTAAACTTACAGTACAAAATGCATGACCCAGGCCAAGCCTTACGCCTTACGCCCTTCATATGAGGCGTAGGGCTGTAAATTAATTCTCCCAGCTTTGAGACCAAAGCCCAGCAAAGCGCACACCGGCATGTCAAACGATCTGAGACGAGAACTGAAACTTGGTAATATAGGAACCTGATGAAGAAACCGTGGGTCTTTATAGGGCCATTAGGGCTCTTTATATGAATCCTAATATATCGGAGTTATAGGGCCAGGGTTTTTAATCGCGTTCCTACATTAGCCCATTCGAATATTTGTTGCGTTCACCCGCATGCTGCAAGGGGATCTTATTTACGAATAGGTTTCAGAGAGCTTTGCGGTTGGTTTGGCCGGTGTTTTGCGGTTTAGCCTGACCCTAAGCCCTGAACCCTGACGGTGCAAGTCACCTTTGACCTTCCAGGCTTAGTTTCAGTCGTAGCTAACCCGAAGAGTTGCACAAAACACCGGGGGACATGCGGTCACGAGGGTAGGTCAGGTAACTGCAGGTATTGCTACGAGCTACCCAAGCTAAGATACGTCCAATATAGGGGCCTTAATAATTAGAATAGGGTTTCGGGGCCCATTGCACTATAACTATAACAAGGAGCCTTCAAAATATCATAGGTACTTATTTTGGCCCTATAGTAACCCTACTTATAGCTACCCATGCTCCGCTAGTCGCTTACGAAACACTGTATATACACACAAAACCTAGGGGCAGTGTTAAAACCACTTCAAAAGAAGCCCGAAACTCCAACCCTTACAACCCTAAACCCTAAACCTTAAACCCTGTAACACCAAAGCCTGTGACCCCAAGCATCGAACCCGGGCCCTAAGACGCCAGACTAGGAAACCAAACCAGTAAGTAAAAGAGTGGCCTTCAGAATTCGATCAGGGTCTTCGTCTTGGATACGCTTTAAAGCACGGTTGATCGAGGCTTTTGATAGATAGAATAGAGGTATTTTCATGAGATAGAATTATGGAGGTCTGTTATTAACAGGTCAAAGATCTTCTTAGAATCTTTAGATGTCGAGCAGGTGCCTAAAGATTCAAGTAGAGGGCCGTATGTCTTGACATCCACCTGGACGTCCCACTACTCGTATATCCTGAACTCCACCCAGCTTCAAATGTCGCTTGGAGCTTAAATTGCCCTTGGAACCCTAACCCGTGCATCCACAATCCAACCCAGCCTTTCATGTCGCTTTGGGCTTAGGCCCTTGGCCATGCAGCGCGTTCCGTCCATCAGCCCCAACAACCGGTGCTAGACTCGGCATTTCTTCTTAGTAGCAGAGTGATATCCTTCAACCTGTTTAGGTTATACTAATCCTTGCATAATGCCGAAGCGCAAAGCCATCAGTCCCCGGCATTTTAGAGGTAGGGCAGTGGGCTTTAGGATTCAGGGTTAGGACTTTTGTTAGGGTTCAGGGATGGGGTTTAGGGTTATGAGGTAGGACTTTGTGTTTAGGTTTAGGGTGTAGACTCAGCGTTTTGGGAGTAGGAAAGACATTGGGTTTTGGGGCTTTTGAACTGTACGACAGGGATTAGGGTTTAATTACCTAAATGCCCTACATGCTGAACGCCGGGAAGCTAAGCAAGAGGCTTGTGGACTGTTTCAGTTAAGGGCCTTAAATCCTAAGTCCCGTCTAAAGCCTCATAAAGAAACCTTAATAATCATGAGCGCTGTTCCTTACGGCTCTTGTCATAGTGTACTATACATTAATTATGACTATACCCCGCAAATTCGACTCTATTCATTAAGACCCCGCTTATCATCCAGTACAACCTTTGTGGAACCCTTTCAAGGAACCCTTAACGGAGACCTATTCAAAATTTACTTTCCTGTAAGGGAAACCTAAAAGGATTCCAATCCCAAAACAAAGACCCTTTAAAGGAACCCTTAAGGGAGCCCTATTCTAATTAATATTGCCCTTATATCAAAAAAACTCATTAAGGAACGCTTAAAGGAGCCGCCCTGTATTTATGGAACCCGATTCTAGGCCACTTTAAGGAATCCATTAACAAAGAAACCATAAACGCTCCTGTTTCAGCCTAAACCCTAAACCCTAATACAGTAGAAGCCCAACAGTTGGAAACCCCATGGCCTCAATCCTTAAGAGGAATAGGGAATCCCAGCACTATTTGGCCTTAATCCGGTTTCCAACTTTATGGGGTTTACTCCCCTGTTTCAGCCTAAACCCTAAACCCTAAACCCGTCCTAACTTTAAAAAAACCCTAAAACCCTAAACCTAAATCTCAATCAAGCCCCTAAGGCGCCGGCGTGACGGAATCGACTCTCCTCCAGTAACAGCAGCGCCGGGATGCCTAGGGTTTAGGGGTTTAGGGTTTAGTGTGGACTTTGGGGATTTATGTTTTTGGGTTTTTCGGTGTTATTTAAGGTTACTACCAGACTACAAGGGCTTCTATGGGTGTGAACTTGGGGGATTTATGGTTCTGGGTTTTGGGCACTACAAGACTACAAGGGCTTTTTATGGGTTTGGACTTTGGGGATGCATGGTTTTGGGATTTAGGGTGAGGTTACTACAAAGGGTTCCAGGAGGGTGGCTTGAGAGGGATTCGAGGTTTTGGGGCTTCAAAGGGTGTAGAGTCTAGACTTATGTTTTTTGGGGTTGAGGGTCGTGTGTCTTTTGGTTGAGGGCTTTGCGGGTTCAGGTTTCTGTGTTTTTGGTGTATGACCGGGTTATGTGCTTTTGGGGTGAGGTTGTTGCGGGGTTTCCGGCTTGGGGATTGCGGAGGATGCAGTTTTCGGTTCTCCGGAAGAGACGAGGCGGAGGGTCGGATTGCCAGTCTTCGGTTGATCATAGGGACCCTTAGGGGGGTAGGGGGCCTTAATGCCCATAATAAGGACCTAATAAGGCCTATTTAAGGAAGTATAGTCCCATACCCGCCTCCCCCCTACCCCCCTAAGGGTCCCTATGAGTTGAACTTTGCACCGCTTGCAGCATCCTTGTCCCTGAGCGCGAGTAGTTTGCCTTCCAAGATTGTGGGCTGAAGGAGCCGTACACCTGACCTTCTACCTAAAAGCTCCTCAAACTCACAGGCCTTGATGGCTTCGCACATTGGCAGACCCCCTCCACCTTCATGCGCTACCGCTACCGCTGCCGCTCCTGTTACTGCTCCTGCTCCTGCTCCTGCTGATGCCACTGCTACTGCTGCTGCTGCGACGTAACACGTCACGACTATTGGAATTTATAGGAGCAGTGGTGATCGTGGCAGGGGCTGTGGCTCGACGGCGAAGTTTCGGTAACTGCAACCCGAAAAGCATGCTGAAGCCCACGGTTCCTTTCAGCGAAACACCACAACGGTTGGGGGTCTATGGGTTCAGAGTTTAAGGTTTAAGGTTTCGGAGGGTCAAGGGGTATGTGACTGTCGGGGGCAATGTTACGATTTTTCGCACCCATTCGTGAAGTTGCGTTCGAGATGCGCAGAGTGAAGATGGATCTGTAGTTAGAGATGATGGATGTGATATCGGATTTGTCGTTGGCTCTCAGGCATTATGTTTGCGATTTCGGCCACATCCCTTTGGGACAGATCAGCGCCTTGGTGGCAGAAGAGCGTGTGCTTTTGAGTTTGGGAGTCTAGGCTTCAGGTTTGTGTAGCGGTCATTCGTAGGTGCAGCAGGCATGTTCTGGCGAATGCTCGCTCACTTTGACTTGAGGTGAATATTTCTGGGTGACCCTGGTCTCAAAACCCTTTATTTCCTCACCCTAGACCCTGCAGCCGGAAAGAGGTGTAAACAAAAACTTAAAACCCTTAAACCCTCAACCCTACCTAAACCCTAAACCCCTAAACCCCTAAACCCTAAACCCTACATCCTCAAACCCTGAGTTCTGGATTATGCTTCCAACCATGCGGAGGGGGTGCTTCAGAGGGATTCGGTTCAGGGTCTAAGGGGAAGGGGGGACGAAGGCGGAGACACAATTCGGTTTTATTCCTAAACGGTTTCCAACTTATTTACGTATGGCATAAATACCAACAGAAACCCTAGTCTAACCGCTCAGTTTTCATATGAATAGGCTCTGGAGGATTTGAGTAGAGGAGTGCCTCCGAACCTCCAAGTTGGATCCTTTCTAGCAACACATCTAAACGTAAGCAGACCGAATGATTAGTAGTCCTATTCCTAGAAATTCCCTGTATGTCTGTGCGCATGCATGTCTGTGCGCATGCCTGTCTGTATGCATGCATGTCTGTATGTAGGTAGCTAGGTAGGTATGAAAGAGTGTGTGTGTGTACATGCATGCATGCATACCTGCATACATGCATACATACATAATTACATACACTAATACATACATACACTAATACATACATACAAACATTTCATATACCGCAAAGCCCTAAGTCAAAATGTTGAGGGGCCTCTATTGAAGAGTAGAAGTCCTCTGTGGAACCCTGGCAGCAGCCACCGAAAAAGATCCCGCATCCTGTCTCAGCCTGCATAATCTGAACACGTACCGAAACAGGCCAAAGCCCACAGTCCCAAGCAAAGCACGGATTAGATTAGGAGTTTTAGTAGAGGTCGAGAAGTTTAAGGTTTTGGGCTTTTAGGGTTCGGGGTTTAGCGAAGACCGTTAGGCACCCGGAAAGTCAACATCCACAACTGCTGTGCGGAACCTGCCCGGTGCTGAGCTGCCTGAGCGCTTTAGCCACTGGGTTGGGGGTTGAACCATATGGTTTTAGGATTCTGGGCTTTGGGTTTCATATGAGGTTTCCAAGAGACACTCCTTACTGGCTCATATTTTGCGGTGAATTCTTCCAATCACAGATGAGGAGGTGTCTATCGAGCTCGCTTCGGCTTCCTGTTTCTCAACCCTCACCCTAGACCCTAAACTCCAAAGCCCCAAAGCCCTAAATCCCCAAACCATATAAGCCCATATGGGTGGTTGTCAAAATTATGCTCCCTTTTTTGGGTCCCTAATATAATACGGCTACGGCACCTACTATTTAAGGTACCCCAAAAGAGACCCTAATTTTGACAACTACCCATATAAAGCCCAGAAGCTCATTTGCCGTAGCGGTTTCACCAAAAGTTCTGGAAGCCTGAGCCCAAGATCACACACTCTGCAAACTGCAGGGTTTATTTTTTGTTTGTTTGGTATCTTGTTTAGCTTTACAGGCTCCTAACCAGAGAATCAAGGGCCACAACTAGGGTTGGGGTTTACGTTCTTTGTTTTAGGTATTGTTTTGATCTATAGGCTTCAAGCCATAGAATCAAGGGGCCACAGTGGAGACTCTCGGTAGGGTTTACGGAACCTTGGCCCGGAGGTGTTTACAGCAAGGGCCCTAAACCCGGAACCTAGCTCCCCACCACCCGCAAACTGCCGCGACATGGGATACACCGTACTACACTACACCCTGACAATCTTGCACCTTTAAGCCGAAATCTTGCCCCAACCTGTGAGCTCTCGTCTAAAATCTAAGCCGTGGTGCGCCAAAAACCGTACAACTTGAAGGGGCAGGGGACTTAGTAAGTTGGTTATAAGTAGGGTTATAATTGGTGTAGCTCCATTTAGGGTACTTATAACTCTACTTATAACCTACTTACTAAGTCCCCTGCCCACCATATCATAGAACCCTTACGGGAACTTTTGCAGGAACCTGTATAGGGAACCGTCACAAGAATCCTTCAAGGGATCCTTACCCCAAACCCTAAAGCGCTCAGGTCTCTCTTTTCCTGGACAAGAAGCTCTTGCGAGAGAATGGCTTCCTGGTACCGAGCCTGGAGTGATAGGTTTGGATAAGATGATATGGGAGTTTCCGAAAATTAGGGGTACCTTACTTTGGGGTCCTTATACTAAGGATCCTACTATTAATTTTGGCTACTATATTAGGGTCCCCTATGTTCGGAAACTCCCATCTACGAGGGCTTGTTTACGAGCATAGGGTGCTGAGTTGTATGAAAAAGGCCACCCTAGACGGAATATGGTCCGTAGCTATTAATAATTATTGGGCCCCCACTTGTTGGGGGCTGGGCAGGCAAGGTTGTAACCGTTTAAGTAAATGTTATACTACAGTTTGACAACGCTTAACCCTGTTCAGGCTAGGGTTCTCAGCCGCCAGAATGGCTTTCTGGGGCTATAGAGGGACCTTAGCACAACTACCGTTCTCTGATATTACCCCTTGTGGTCACTATCAGTGGGTGGGATCCTTGATTGAGGCATGATCCTCAGTGGGGCTTAGACCCATGAACCATACTTGCAGGTTCATGAATGTTTGTACGGTGTTTCAAGCAGGGTAACTCAGTACTTGTACTCTTATACCACCGTTTTGGTATAACAAAATTACGTATATTTATAACTACCCATGAACCTCCAAGTAAACCTTACCTTAAAGTAGCCCTCAGTATAGTTACCCTTATAGTAGCCCTTAAAGAAACCTTTTGAGGAACCTCTATAACCCTAAAGCTAAGCACACCCGCTGAGGTGGAACCGGACTCCATCAAGCCGCTCCAGCCCGGCAAGAGCTGTCTGCTCCAGGTGCCCAGTTGAAGACACGGGTTCTATAAGGGTTCTATAATAGCGGTTCCATGAGGGTTTCATAAGGGTTCTATGAGGGGTTCATAGGGTTTGTTTTATGAGCTTTGTTCGAGATGGTTTGAAGATTTAGGATTTACGCTTTTTCCGCGGTTGCTATGGGCCTTGTGTAGGGGCTCTATGTGGGTGCTTCTTGGGTTTTCTTTGTATAAGGGCTGTCCATGGATGGGATCGGGGTTGGCATGGAGGGGAGGGGAGCTTAGGGCCTTGGTTTTGATGGATTTAAGGATGCGGCTTATGTTCTTGACTCTCACCTCAGAACCCTGAAACCAAGCAAAACCCAAGGCGCAAGTCTTAAACCCCTACTTGCGGGATCGCTGACTTAGTCTCACAACCCGAAACACTGCTACATTGGAAGCCCCATGATCTTCCAAGAGAGCTCTGAGCCGCATAGCCACCTCAGCCCTAAGCCCCAGAAAGAGCACCAAATCTCATGCCTTGCACACAAATCCCGAGCCTGTTGCGTTGAAGCACCCATCATTAAAGCCGTACAGGCATCCATAGCGATACAAGTGCCATATTGAGGGTTTCGGGTGAGGGTTGAAGTTGAGAAGGTCTCGGATCCAACGTTTTGGGGTCATAGATGCTGGGGCTGTGCCCAAAATTGCAGAAATCCCTATAGGCTTCCATATGGCTGATGGACGAAACCTACGTGATCCACAGTGGCGGAATGCAAACTTGTCCTCATAAGTTAGGCTTCTTTAGGGAAGGTAGAGCCATAAACGTTGCAACCCCATAGACACATACACAGCCCCGATCATCCTACGGTCCTACAGAACTCATCATGAAGCTTTCTGTGCTCAGATACAACTCCAAAACCTTGTTCGCTAGAGTTCATACAGACCCTTAAAACAAGCTACTCTCAATAAGAGCTTGATAAGGGTCTAATAAGGCCTACATAAGGAAGCGCAGTTCCCTAAACCCCGCCCCCTACCCGCCTAAGGGTCCTTCTCAAAAGTCCTCTTCAGGTCTCCGCCACGCGCGGGCGTGACGAACCTGAAGGCACGTTGTGGATGAAAGCTTGTCAGGGTATTTCTTTGGGTTGAGTTGGCTTCGCACTTATCCTCATATAAGGAAGTTTAGGGGATTATTTCCAGCACTGATCGTGCTTGATCTATCCAAGGCTCTGGGCTAAAATGCTTTGGCCTTCGGGTTTATTTGCAACATAGGGCCTTGTATGATATGTTCCGAAAAGAGTGTTAGAGCATAAAATGGAGCTGAAGATGCGTTTTCGTTGCCGTGATGGAACATGCGTTTGATTTAAGAAGCATCAGTATGAATTAGCGAAGCTACTGTGTTCAGGAGGTCACTTGGGCGTCGAAGACTGCACATAATATATGGGTCTTCACAATTACTAATTGTTAAGGCCCCTACATATATATATATATATACATACTGTTGGAGAGCCGCGGCTCTATCTTTCAGCACGACGTAGCGGCGTGTTGTGTTGTGGTCCGGTTCACGGAGTAAGCAGTCTGACCATGAAATCTGGCTCTGTGATTGCATGTCATTGGTATTTTGGGACCACAGACTTCGAAGCGAGACCTTCCACGGCAAGATAGCACCTCAGAAAGCCTGGTCATAATTCGTTTAGTACAGAGTTTGTTAGCACCAAAACGAGTTAAAACGTCCTTGTTCAGCCGTACAGCGAGCTGGTAGTGACCTCTTCCACTTCTAGTGAGCTCTGCCTGCCAAATGAAACACAAGCACCTTCCGGCACCTATGATCAGCATTGACCATGAATCCTAAACCAGAAATCCCAAATCCTCTAAGCCCTATATCCTAAAACCTACACACCTAAACCCCAAACTTAAACAACCCTTGGAGCCCAAAGACCTGAGGAACGATGGAGCTTGAGTGGAATCTGCCGGTGAGGTGCGGTGGGTGCTCAGGGCTTTGAGGCTTAACGCTGTGACACTGTGGGGTTTCGGGTTAGGGTTAACATTTACCATTTAGGGTTTAGCGCTTTAGGGTTTAGGGTTTAGGGTTTCGGGTTACCTGTTTAGCATTTGAAGGAGTTAGTAGTACTGCTGCTGCTGATACTACTTCTTCTTCCACCACCTCCTCCTCTCACCACTACTACGACGACGACTACCGCTCCGAGGGCTGCAAGTTACTGGTACTACAAGTACTACTGCTGCTGCCGCCATGACGACGGAGACGGAAGGACACTGACGAGTCTGACAGTACAAGATTTTCTTATGAAAAGATTTAATTTCGAATTCGAATTCCTCACAACTCTAGTCACTAGTCAACCCCAAGCCCTGACGCGACAGGAAGACAGAACGCGACAGCCTAAACTGCTGAAGCCCTATCGAGCTATCATATCAGAACCGTTTGGAGAATCGGGCTAAAGCCTTAAAGCCTTAAGGGTAAACCTTAAACCGGACAATCAAGGCATAGGTAGGACCGAAAACCCACAAGCCTATCAACACCACTTCGATGCTTTTCGAGCCAGTCAGCACCATCCGAAAATAGTTCAACCCGCAGCGACTAAGCCTCCAACATCCTATTGCGCATTCCTACTCCAATCCAAGGAACATGCATGAAGTTAAGGGATGATCAAGCTTCTGGTGATCTGAGAGTACAAAACGCGCCTGCTTACCTGAATATGAGGCCGCTTTAAAAGGAGCTCAGTGAAGCCTGTATTTACCCAGCCCCAACTATGCCAGACCCTAAACCCTAAACTCTAAACCGCCAGGGGTGGACCGAACTACAAAGTTCAGCTCGTGGCAGACTTCGTCTTGCCTGACCTGGTTCTCTCGACCGAGTGTGGCCCTCGAGCAACGGCCATGAAGTAGAAGAAAGATGGTTACTTTTGAGCCCTTAATACTTACCTATACTATTTTGGGGGTTCCTTGTTACAATTCCAAACCCTGTTCTAATTATTAAGGCCCCTATGTGGTTTCAGGCTTTTGGGTGCTGAAGGGGGCTTTAGGGTTTGGGCGGAGAAGGTGTGCAGCATACGGGTAGTTCTCCAAATTAGGGTCCCTGTCATGTCAGGGTCCTTTTTGATACGGGTGCCGTACGATTATGGGGACCCAAAAGGGGCCCTAATTTAGAGATCTGCCCATATGGTGATGGAAGCTCCATGCGAATTAGAGTTCGCCTTGCTGGGACTGCCGGTGCAGGACTTTGATAGAGACCCGCCATCTATATTCTTCTTAGGATTTTTCATGTTTTTGTTCATATTTTACCCAATAGAATATCAACAATATTATGTTTGGTATGGTTCTAAAGGGGGGTAGCCATCAGCTTACATTTTTCTTCACAAGAGATGGGCGTACCGGGTCTTGAAGCTTGTTGATCAGCGCCCGGTACCTATCTGCTGCTTTTAGTCATTCCTCGTAGCTCAGTGATTTGGAGTTTTGACGGTTTTTGTTTTGCAACATTGTTCACGGAGCGAGCAGTCATGTTAGTGTGTGATGCTAAAAACCTACGTAAAGGGTTCGTTCGAGGACTTAGCAAACAACACAAACACAGCTAAAATCAAGTCCGATATCCAATTAGACCCTAAACCCTAAATCCCAGGGTGCTCACGATGGGAGCCCGTAAGCTTGAGCCTCCGCTTCCCCGGCTGCTTCAAGCAGTCTCTCAGAGGCTTTAGGGTTTAAGGTTTGGGGGGTTTGGGCTTTGGGGTTTTGTAGCTTGGAGGTTCACGGGTTGTTATTTATAAGTGGGGCTATATGTAGAATAAGTATAACTACAACTAAATTATGACCCATATTAGGGGACTTATAACTCCACTTATAACTACCCATGAACCTCCAAGTATCAAATCCCCACAGTTTAAACCCCAAAACCTCAACCTTTAAACGCAGGGCTGGATCGGCAGTCGAGAAAGTCGCAACCACACTTTTAACAAAAAGCCTAAACGCAGACTATTGAAAGCCATTTTGACACCATACATGGCCCTTGTAACAACAGGTATGGGCCGCTTTAACGCCACCCGGCGCCATTGTCACAGCGTGTAGAGCACCATATACTAAAGTCATTGTTAACATATCTATATGGGAGCTTCCCAAAATAGGGGACCCTAATATAGTACCCTAGATAGTAGGATCCTTATTATCAGGACCCCAAACTAAGGTTCCCCTATTTTCGGAAACTTATAACGCCATTTTGACCCCGCTGATGTAAAGTCTTGTGACTCCTTCGACCCTGACGGTGTGGAGTTTGGAGCCACCCCGCCTTACAGGTTCATCGACTTCGGCCGCATCATCGTCGGTGTGGGACTGGACTTGGCTTATTGGTTTCGGGTAGGGGTTTAGGGTTTGGGGGTTTAGGGTCTAGGGGTTGGGGGTTTAGGATTTTCAAGGGTCAGGGCACCTAGTAGCTTAAAGAGTTCCTTACGGAGTTCTGGTTCCTTAAGGGTATTATACGGATCTATAGGGGTGTAGGGCTTCGCAGATCATGGGACTTGGTAGCTTAATTAAAGGGTTCCTTAAGGGGCTCTATCAGGGATCTAGGGGTGGAGGTTTTTCGGGATCATTGGACTTAATCAGTAACTAAAGGTCATAGGCTATAGGCATGGTAACTACAGGTATGTATAATTCGTTTTAGCCCCTGTTAAAACCCTAAACCCCTAAACCCTGCCCTAGTTTCGAGCCGGAGTTGGGGATGGAGGGTTCTACAAGGGATTCTGCGAGGGTTTCACAAGGGTCCGGATAGCAGGGAGGCAGAAGTTTTAACTACAGGTACCGTAATGTACGGTAAAGGTACTTGACCTTAACTTGTTATACATTGTTATACGTAGTGTTGTTACTTTGCTTATACAATGCATTTATTGCCTCCCCCCCCCCCGAGCCTGTAAGTAGTTGCTGCTGCCCACCGACCCACTCGAGGTCATCGGAAGCGCGTGATGCTGATGTTCGAGAACACGAAAGCCATCCCCGTCGAGTGGGCGCGCGCCTCTGGATCTGGGGACTGTCGGTCGGATTTCCCCAATGCTTCCCTTACGCAGGTCTTTTCGGTGAGGGAATCCAAGGCCAGACAGCACTCTGTATTGGAGGGTTGTCGGAGTGGTCGAACTGTTACTTGACTGATTGCCGTAAGATCCTTGGAATGGATGTTTAAGCACCACAACAGGTTGAGGGGTTGCAATGCTACTCAGGGCATAGGGTATATACCCGGGTTTCAACTAAGAAAAAGCAGCATCCTGGTCTAACCTTCAACTCAACCCTCAACCCTAAGCCCCTAAACTCGAAACCCTAAACCCCTCAACCCCTAACCCTAAATCCAAGCCTATAAACCCCTAAACCCCCAAACCCCGAAACCCTGTAAGCCCCTAACCGCCTGAACCCGATTGCGACCCAGGCCTACGCGGAGCCCAAGAGCCACATCGGCCGATCTTCCGAAGCCTTCGAGCCCAGAAATCTACGGTTTAGGGCGGAGTGCCGTTTAGGGCATGGTAGGGTTTAGGACCCTGTCGAGGTTTAGGGTTCAGGCGTAGTAAGATATATGGCGCAGTAACGGCGTAGTAGGGCTTTGGGCGTGTAGGGACAAGACGGGTTTCGCGACATCTTAGATTCGATGGGTTTGCCAATCTCGGGGGGCTTCATGGCTCCGGGGAGGTTGGTGGTCATGGGGCCTTTGATAGGTTGCACGCTTGTGCTTAGCTTATACTTTGAAGGCCTTGGCACTGACTTCGAGACGGCTTTTCGGTTGCGTACATAAATCACATACCGATTCTGTTCTGCTCGATTTCGGCAGCCATGCTAGCCGCATGGGTCCCCACGCCGAGGAATAGTTCCACGAACATCCCTGAAACGTACGGCGTGTTTATATATATATACACACATAACTCACTAAGGATTTTTGTGTGTATGTATATATATATATGCATACACATCATGCGCATGCATACATATGTCTGTTGGCCTATTTTTATATGTGTATATCAATAGATGCTGAGTGTGTATTTATGCAGACATATATATGTACAAGCGCACAAACACACACGCGCATGTACGCCCGCATGCAGGCACGTATGTACTAAGAATCTGACTGTGAGCATCCTAGACAGCCTGCTCTACATCAAGTCTGACGATAGCTTTCTACAAGAAGCCTTAGAGCTTGACATTCTCGGGTGACATAATTAATCTTATCCGTCTAACATGTGGGTCTTAATAAGGGAACAGGCTTTTGGGACAGATTCAGATTCTTGTACAGTTGTAATCACAAAAGGACTATAAAGAACTACTATTACTCCTGGTTCAGACCCCCCAAAAAGCCTTTCACCTGTAGACAAAACCCACATAACATCTCACAAAAAAGCTTGAAACACTCGACCTTGAAACTAACCCCCCCCCTCCCTTGCCCCCTACTCCCTACTAAAACCCTAAACCCTAAGCCCTGAAACTTAAACCTTAAACCCCAGCCCCTACCCCCTACACCCAACCCCAGAAGCAAGAAGTCTCCTCGCTCAGCCGGCCTTTGACCTGACTCCTTCCAGCGGAGTTCTGCAGCCTGGGGAGAGGAAGCCGGTCCGGACCTGTTTTGGGGATTTAGGGTTTAAGGCTGGGGTTTAAAGGGTTCAAGGTTTAGGGTTTAGGATTTACCGTTTAGGGTTCAGGTTGTATAAGGTTTAAGGTTTAGGGTTTAGGATTTAACGGGTTTATTGGGTTCAACGTTCAACTTTAGGGTTTGGGATTTTGAGTTTCGGGTTTACGGTTTCGGCATTGGGCTGGGGATTTAAGGTTTAGGGTTTCAGGGTAGAGTTTAGGGTTGAGAATTGATTGAAGGTTGAGGGTTTAGGATTGAAGGTTGAGGGTGTAGGACTTGATGTTGAGGGTTTAGGATTTAAGGTTGAGGGTTCGGATTTCTCTATGAGGTGGCCCAACATACTTCTGCTATGTCCTGCGCCTGAACCGTGTTCCATGTATTCAAGACCCTGTGTTACTTTGCTTTTCGAACGGAGTGGTAGTGTTTCAGCATTTGTTTGGTCTTCAGAGTTCAAGGCTTTGGGTCTAGAGTCGTTGAGGGTTTGGACCTCATTGCGCGGAGTGTGGGTTTTAGGTTTTCGGTTTCAGGTGTAGGCCTGGGGAATGTGATTGAATTTCTGTGTGTGGGATTGAGATTTCACGTAACGTAGTATATTAGTACAGACGTTTTAGGTTTCACGGCGGTTACAGGTTTTAGGTCCTAGGTTTCAGGCTGTAAGCCTCGGCCATGAGGATTTCGAGCATGAACGACCTTGCACACAAAGATTAGGCAATGGCTGGTAACTCGCATGCAGGAGTTTAGCTGGCGGCAGGTGCGTAGTCTCGCCCGGCTACACACCCCCAAACCAAAACCCAAGAGGCCCCAAACCAAAACCCAAGAGGCCCCAAACCCAAACCCAAGAGGCCCCAAACCCAAACCCAAGAGGCCCCAAACCAAAACCCAAGAGGCCCCAAACCACGAATCTAAAACTCCGGGCTGCCAGGGTGCTCACTGCGTCCTTTGCACCCGATGCGGCGCAAGTCTTCACAGGCGGATTCTGGCCATACCTGGCTCCTGAGACCTAGTTGAACCCTCGCACATCCCAACGCACCCTGGGAGAGATCCCCCTAACTACAGTTGTCCAATTGAGGATGCAGTGGCTAATGTAAGGGCCTTATTTCTACGTATTCAGAGCTTAACAAGGAGGTTGCCGAGTTGAGGTTAGCAGAACATCCCGGTGCCTTTTGTCGCCCTGACTCGACAGGAGCGAATAGTGCTGGGACACCAAACTTTGCCCAAACTGCGAAACCCGCAACCCAAACCTAAACCGTAGTTTTACTGCGCCTTGTTGGGACCCTAGGTTCCTGAGTAGTACCCTTTTGCCCTTTTTATTGTATGGCTCCCTTATTAAAGCCGATTATTAGGAAAAAGGGTACCCTTATTACTAAGGGGTCACTCAGGAACCTAGGACCTCTGACCCTGAATCCCCAAGGAGCTCAGCAGACCATGCCCTGCAAGGCACGCTGCAGATCCGAATGCGTGACAACCAGCGCCGGAAGTCGATCGTTGTGCCTTGCAGCTGTTTAGGATGCCTTTCAGGCTTCCCTTAAGGCTTCCTCAGAGGGTGATACAAAGGTTCCTTGAAGGGTTCTATAAGGGTACTATGTTACTATAATTTAGGGCTTTAGGACGCCACGTCGAAGCCGGCCTGAACTGTTTCAGAAGCCGACAATGATCTAGGGCTTTAGGGTCTAGGATTGTGGGTTCAGGGAATTGGTTGCGGGTTTTCGTTCAGGGGCTTTGAGGTTGGGCTGCGCAGACCTTCAATCCAGAGAGCAGGACTGTTCCCCTAAGGGTCCAAGTACCCAATAATCATATACTCTCCCAAATATTAACCCTAAACCTTGAACCCTAAACCCAAGTACCTGATTATTGGGTCCCTTGGACCCTTGGGGTTCAGGGGAGTGCAGAGACCTGATATAAAGATCTGTGGCTCGTACTGAGGTGTTTAAACCCTGAACCCACAAACCGTACCTTACATTCCTTACAGCCTTGAACCCGAAGGGTTCTTAATATGGATCCTATTTCCATTGTTTGTTTTTTGTTTACCAGCAGCTGCTTAATGTAACCATGACTTCTGCAGCTCTGCAGACTGACTTTCTGTGGACTTGGCGTTCTGAAGCAAGGACTTGCGAAGCCCGAATGGTTTAGGGTGCGTCTGTATGTATGTTTGTAGTATGTAAAATTAAAGTGTATGTATGTAGTTATGCGTGTCTAGGTATATCTTTATCCATGCCTCTGTCTACAAAATAGGCGCAGACATCAAATCCGTGCATCCCTTAAACCCCACTTAAAAACCGACTAAGCTTTTGAACCACGTTCCCCCCCGAATACTATAGGGGCCTAAATAATTACCAAATCTACTTTGGGGGCTCCTTGTTATAATTATAGTATGGTTGACCCCAAAACCCTATTCTGATTATCAACATTAAACCCCCCATCATACCCTTATAGTAATCCTTATAGACCCCTTTATATAAAGGAACCGATAAGGAAACCCCTATTCTAATTATCAAGGCCCCTGTGTTACAGCTCTTCAAGGTGACAGGTCGCGGAGATGTTCTCCGCTTGGAGGTCCGGTGCGGCACCCAAGATCCCGAGGTTTCATTTCTTTTACTTGTAGGCTCATACCCTACCCCTTTTTAGGGTATCTACTTTTCTACACGCAGATCCTAACCAAAAAACTAGACATCCTAAAAAAGGGGTAGGGTACGAGCCTACAGGTAGGGATCTATGGGGCATTCCAGGGTTTATTTTCGATGGGGATTGGCGGATTGTAGGAGCTTAAGGGCTAGGGATTTATCGCTGTAGGTGCTTTAGGGTTGTTTCAGGATCCCTTTAGGGCTAATTGAAAGAGCCTGGTAGGATTCTATGCCAGGGTTTTGGATGCTTGGTTCCGGGCGTGGGGTTGGTATGTTAGAGTTAGGAAAGGGCGTTGGGTTCTAGGGCTTTTGGAGGTTTAGGTTTAAGGCTCCTTCTTTTAGCTCTTGCAGTTTGTGCGGTTTGAGGGTGCGAGATATCTATCAGGTATTCGTCTGCTCTCTTGTTAAATCTCATAGTAACTCATATATCAAGCCGTAGGACAGTACCCTTTCAATAGCAATCCTGCAGGCTTTGCAGGTCGAGACACGCTCCGTTGCACAACTTGCTTGCGCTTCGAAGCCCATGTCATCCCTGAACCTCACGGCTGTTAGAATAAATCCACAGGCCCTACTTGCAGGTTCATGGGTAGTTACAAGGAGGGTTGTAAGTAAGACAACTATATACTTATAACTCATATGAACGGACTTATAACCCACCCATGAACCTTCAAGTAACCCAAGCCAACCAACACAGCGCAGGCCGGTAAACCCCTGTAAAACCTACGTAGCAACCTTTCGAAGACCTACATTAAGACCACATAAAAACCCTACAGAAAACCTATCAGCAACCCCATAGGACTTAAACAACTGCCGAGCAACTTGTTGAAGCTTGCTTGCCTTTCTAGGCCCAGCCTGAGCTACACGCTTGGCCCTGCCGGGCGCTCTTGGCGATCTAAGTAGGCTTCATATGCGGGCCTTGGTGACTAATCAATATTAATGGGCCCCCTACTTGTAGGTGCATGTCGGGTCGTGTTGTGCCTTTGACGAGCGGGTGTAATGTAGGAACCTGATTAAGAAACCCTGGCCCTATGACCCCCAATATAGTAGGATTCATATAAGGAACCCTAATAAAGGCCCAAGGTTTCTTAATCAGGTTCCTACATTACCAGTACGAAAAGCCCTTCTGAATGTAAGCTTTTCCACATCGGTTGGGTGTCGGAGCTTGGGTGCTCCTTCAACCTGGGAGCATGAATGTGTTCGTACTATAGGGGCGTAAAGAATGGCCAATACTATTCTGTGGGGTCCTTATTATAATTATAGTAGAATGGGCCCCCAAAACCCTATTCTAATTATTAAGGCCTCTATGTGTGGGGTGCTCTCTCAATTATACTCCGTTTTTGGATGGCCGTCACTCGTGCAACACGTACCTTAAGAGGGACTTTAATTTACCCAGAGACTCCAAAACCCCTTAATGAAGGAATATACCTTAAGTGACAATGGGATCCCTAATATGATTGAAGGTATATTCCTTAATTAGGGGGTTTTGGAGTCTCTGGGTAGACAGCTACTGAAAATCTAATTCCTGTGTTTTCAACTGCTAGACCGCTAGGTGAAGGGGCAGGGGACTTAGTAAGTAGGTTATAAGTAGAGTTACAAGTGCCCTAAATGGAGTTGGGTATAAGTAGAGTTATAAGTGCCCTAAATTTACCGAATTATAACCCTACTTATAACCAACTTACTAAATCCCCTGCCCCTTCAAGTAGATGCTGGAAATACGACTAAACCCCGATCCTTCTCTGCTCTTTTGGCACATCTTCTGGGCGGGTTCAGGGTCAGCGGTTTAGGGCAGTTTAGGGATCAGGTTTCGGGGCAGACCCTAAACCCTAAACCCTATACCCTAAACCCTAAACCCATTTAGGGCCTATAGGGTTTGGGGTCTCGAGTTTGGGGCTCAGGGCAGTTTAGGCTCCTCAGGTCTGGGGTTGAGTGCTTGGTCGGGGTTTTGGGTAGGGCTCAGGTTTCAGGGTTTAGGGCCTGGGGGTTTCGGGCTTCGGCCGGTTTAGGGTGCCAGAGGCGAATCATGGGAGTCAGAAGGGATTTTGGGGTTTAGGGTTTAGGGTTTATGGTTTAGGGTTTACTTGAAGGCTCATGGGACTACTTATAGTTAGGATAACCCCACTTAGGGGACTTATAACCCCAATTATAACCTACTTACTAAGTCCCATGATCCTTTAAGTAGGGTTTAGGGACGAGGGTGCCCATAAGCGGGATCATACCAGGGACTCCTCCGCAGCATCTTAAAAGGCCCGGCGACGTCCAATCACTTGGGGCCTGCGGTTCTGAGTAGATCCTTAGGTCGTGTGGACATCGGATATCGTGTCAGCAGTACACCTATGGACCAGTGGATGTTGGTGTTGAGAGTCGGATTACCCCTCGACGTTGCGATACTTTCCGTAGCCTGCATTCTTTCTTCGGGATGTTTTGGAGAGCTTGTGAAGCCGTGTGCCCCACTCGAGGTCATGCCTAATGGCGAGGGATGCTCCGAGGAGTTCTGGCGGGGCTCTCGGCGAGCAAGCGTCGGCTTCAGCGAGAGTTGGGGCTAAGAGTTTCGGGCTTTGGGTTGTTTAGGGTTTGGGCATCAGGACGTTTAGGCTGTCCACCAGAAATCGGGCAAGAAAGTACACCGCAAAGGTTCCTGATTGTCTGCCAAAATCACGGGTGTTGCAGGGGGCATTTAGGGACTCAAGCCGGGGTTTGTGCAAGGTTTTTGGGCCTTCGACTTCATTGGGTTTCCTCCAGTAGCTGAGCAGGCTTATTCCATTTTCTGGCCGAGAGTTAGAGGGCAGATGATGGGAGTGAAGTTATGGCTGAGGCCAGAATAAGTACATTGTGCCAAGGAGTATTCATAGCCATGCCGGGCTCGATCCCAACTCGGATCTCGAGCTATGCTCCGAGTGTGCACTAGGGGTCATAGGAGTCGTGTGGGATGTGAGGAACCTTGAACAACTTGAACCCCTAACCCTTAAACCCCTGGACCCTAAACCCTGCTTTGCTGTGGATCGACAAGAAAAAACCTTCTTAACAACAAGGAACAGCTTAAAATGTAATCTCCGATAACACCAGACCCTAAGCTCGCGCCCTCGGGGATGTACGGAGGCTCGTCAACCCCACCGACTATCCCATCGAGGCAGCTTCAGAGCTGTGTTGTTGGGTATTTTTGGGTTATAGGGATTAGGGTTTGGGGTTTAGGGTGGGTAATAGGGTTTCGGGTTTAGGGTGCCTGAAACAAATCACCTCATGGGCGTATGGTGTTCAGGGTTTAGGTGTGAGAGTTGAGGGTTGAGGGCGGCTGTGTTTATGCCGAAGAGAGAAAGAGCGGTGTTGCGAATGGAGCTCATATGTTGCTATGCTAGTCCAAACTTTAGAAGCTTGAAAGCCTCAGTCAACCACCACCCGGACCCTAAACGGGGCTCAAACCCAAAACCCTGAACACCCTTCTGAATACCTGATTTAAGTTTCTAACCGGTACGGCTAGACGGTTCATGGCCGTGGAGAGTAAAGGGTCGTGAGTTGTAGGTCCGGTAATGACATAGTGAAAACACTGCGAGAACAATCCCTGCCCAAAGCATGTGATGGCCGCAAGTTTAAATAAGCTGTGTCCGAGCACGCTTTGCTGGCGCGTTGCATCGTCATCCAAATTATGACACTGCCAATCGAACCTTTCATCTTCACACTCGAAGTGGCCTGCTGATGTAAGCGTTGAGCTAGTCCGTGTGGTTCTGATTCATCCCCGATCGCGTCCTCCGCCAAACACTCTGAACAAGGGCATAGCTTCAGGATGATTACAACCCGTGGTTTCGCGACATGAAATCTGTAACGGATGCCGCACTGCGATGTTCCTCAGTCCCATGCTCTTTCGATTTTTCGCGCATCGGAAAAATGGTTTTTTTAGCTGGGCAAAATGGGCTAAATTTAATGGCCCGGGGGCCCGTTTACAGCCCAAATGGGCTAAATTTAACCCCCCGGGGCCCGATTAAAGCCCAAATGGGCCTAATTTAGCACTTGTAATTACAAGACCTATACATTCTACGACGAGGACGAGAACCATTACAGCCTGGTTAAAACGAGTGCATGCGGTGCCACTGCAGAAGTGAAGGGTTCATGTACTGGTTGTGGCGAAGCAACCGGCTCGTCGAGAAGACTAAGCTACGGGACGCTTGAACTGGACCGGATCAGGGAGCATCAGGATCTTCATAGAAGGCCTTGCTATCGTCCGACAACAGTGACGACAGTGTCACGGTCTAGAGTTTAGGGTCCCTAAACCTTAAACTTTCGGTCTGGATGTCTGAAGCACCACTGTCATCTCACGGTGCAGGACGTGCTAATGTTGACAGACACCAAACTTCGGGAGGCACTCCGCGACTGCAACCCCAAAAAGACTTGCCGATTCAGGGCTCAGGGTGTTTAGTGTCTTTGGACCCTCAACACACAACCCCAGGCCCTCACCCGCTAAACCCGCAGGTTTTCAGCACCGAATTCGATGAGAAGTACTTGGCCGAGGACTCTTTGGCCGAGTTCAATCAGGGTTAAGGGATAGAAGCCTAAATACAAGGGGTGGATTTATCATGCATCGCGCGGCTTTTTTATGCATCGCACAGCGTCTACTTGCGGAAACCAGGATTCAAGCCACTCTGTATGTTTTATAGTATCTAGTAAACTAGCTGT
>BGNK01002198.1:78942-109237 GCA_003297005.1 Symbiodinium sp. clade A Y106
GGATTCGTATTCCCTGGTGCATAATTTCGCCGTTGATGTATATTTGTTCTGACGCAGCGTCTACATGGGGTGATGCATATTCCTACCGGGTGATGTAAGATAAATCCACTGGGTTGTAACTACCACTATTTCTCTTGAGGGCTCCTTAAACCCCATTCCAATGATTGCGGCCTCTACTTTACGGTGCAGGGCTTACGGATCTCCCCCACAGCCCACAATTAAGCTGTAATTTTACGCCCCAAATCCCAGATCTTAATGTTCCGAAAGCCCGAACTCTGTACATACTTTACATAAGCCCTGACCATCTCTGGCCCATAAAATTCGTTGATCGTCTAGGAGCGGGCTCTCGCAGACTACGATGGCTACCACCGTGGCACAGCAGAGGCGCGGGTCTCCGAGCCTCTGCGATGCGGGATGCAGCGCTTTGGGCCGTGGTAGTAGTGAGAACAAGCCGTTCAGGGTTTAGGGCCACAGGTTTAGGAAGAGGGTTACAGACAGCAACATCCGCCGGATGTAGAGCAGCAAAACTGGCAATATTATTTACGACACTGATAGTGTTATGGTTGAACTAATTGTACTGTAGCAGGGGCTTCTATCACTAGTTATGCAGACCTTTGCAAAATATTTCTAAGTCATCCTAACTTATGTTTTTTGTACAACGTTGTGTCCCAGTCTATGAGCTTGAGCACCAACAACATTCTCTATCTTTTCTTTCTCCACACATGATGAAGGAGTTTAAAACTAAACCCTCAACCCTCCAAGATGTGGACTACGAGGTAATATAGGAACTTGATTAAAATACCTTCGGTCTTTATTGGGGTTCTTTATATGCATGCTACTATTTTGTTATAGGGCCAGGGTTTCTTAATCAGGTTCCTACATTTTTTTAGTACCCTTATAGATCCCTTATAGTAACCCTTATAGACCCCTTTAAAGGAACATTGTGGGGGGCTTCTTCTTATTATTATTATGAGTATTATTATTATTATAGTTTAATGGGCCCCAAACCCTATTCTAATCATTATAAGGCCCCTATATCATAGTACCCTTATAGTAACCCTTATAGAACCCTTTTGTTGGACCCTTGTAAAGGAACCCTATTCCAATTATTAAGGCCCCTTTATTACGAGGTAGCTGTTGGTTCCGAGGTGCCTCTCCGGCAACCGGGCGATGGCATGTGGAAGCAGGCCGGAACTGTGATTCCGCCTGCCTTCGGCAGTTTTGGGCTTCCAGTTTGGGATTATACCTAAGCCCGAACCCCACAGTGATTGTGGGTTTGGGGGAGTCGATGTGGAGTTGCGGCACAGCTGGCAGGGTGAACAATAGTGCACCGCAAGAGGCTGTAAAACAGAATTCTAGCCCTGCCTTTGTCATTTCTCACTTCTCTGTAGATGCATAATCGTACTAAAGGCCTAGCACCCTAGTCAAAATATTCGAGACCACATTCGGGCTCCGTGGTGCTCTTGGTTTCGGTTTCGGCTTCAGGAACTTGTACGTAAGCCCCCACCCCCCCTTCCCTGCGCACCAGTCTTCAATCTTTTCCCCACCTAAGAAGCTCCCCAAGTCCACCCTGAAACCTTTCCGTTGCTGCCCGTGCTGCTCGCAGCAACTCCTCCTCCTCCTCCGCCTGCTAGCCCACCATCACCACCACCACCTACAAAACCCTTATTATCAAATGCTATCGGAGCATATATATATACACATACATACAAACCAGAAAGCCATTTTCAAAACACTTCTAGCTCCCGTCAAATCCCTGCCTTTCTCACGATGCCGCTGGAGGTTGCCAGTCGAGTTGTCGAGATTCGCAAAGCGCGGAAAGAGGAGGCTCACGGTTTATCGTAATATCCCTTACTTAAGGAATATATACCTTAGATCATGTTAGGGATCCTACGATAATTTAAGGCATAATCGTTAACGTTAAGGGATGGGAGTCAGCTCGGATTCGTGATTTCTTTTTAGTAGTATGTCTTTTGGTATGAGTGCGTAGTACTGTTGTAACTACTTCTGAATTCTTGCCTCTATCTTGCGCATGGCTCTTGTGATCTCGATGATTATAATATGTCTACCAGAATTTAGATGTTCACTCCTCCGTCAGTGTGGCAGCACTACGGTTGATGGACAAAATCCTGCATTACCCATTATAAGGAATATACCATAATTCCCATAGTTTAGGGTCCTTAGGGTCATGCAGGATTTTGTCCATCAACAGTAGCACTAGGTTTACATTTTGAATGGAGGCATTGGATTGGGGCGGGTGTGGTTGCTTACAGTTTTGGCTAAAATCGCCGGTAGTCCACAGTTTATCGCCGACCGTGCCCGCCCGGGATGCTAAATCCTTATAATTTAGAATGGGCTTGATGAGTCGCGCTCATATTGTGAGGTGCTCTTCTGCAGGAATCGTGCTCGTGCCAGGTGTGCATTCAAAGTGTTTCTTAAACGATGTTTCAGAAGTTGGCGGCGATTGTCAGCGAGTTTCAACCCCTATCGCCGAACCCCAATGCCCTAAAACCCTAAGACCCCCCAGCCCTCATTCCTAACACAAACCCTGTAAAGCCTTGTAGAACCCGAAGGAGCCCGTAGAGGAACCCCTTCAAGGGGACCCCGTAAACGAGAACAGAAGCCCTAAACCCTGTATACACTACCAATACTCTAATCCTGTGAACGCCTCAAGGCCTAAAGCCCCAAATCTCCGAACCCCAACTTCCCCCCCGTCCCAAACCCAACAGACAAAACACAAACATCAAAAACACACCAGCACATAACCTCAATCCTGGCCCTCTCCCGTCACAAAACAAAGACCACACAACATGCCTCTGACGTCAGGCGGAAGCGGCCAAGGCGGCCAAAGGGGAGGCCGCTATATGAACAAATAAAGGGCTGGTACATGGAGGTTCGTGGGTAGTTATAAGGGGGGTTACAATTTCCGCAATATAGCGTCGGCATTACATGTATGCTATAATATACCCACCAAAACTCCCATTCTGAGTACTTTATGCCCCCTAGTATGGGGATGGGGTTGCAAGATGTGGTTGTTGTTTGCGGTGTTGCGGCTTTGGGCTTTCAGGGTTTGAGGTTTTTGTTGTGAGAGGGGTTCCAACTTCAGGGTTTAGTTTTTGAGGATCTTTGGTGAACCCTAAACCCTAAACCCTATCTGCAGGGGAGTGGCTGAGGTCTTCTGGTCAGCCCAAGGGGCGGTAATGTAACTTCGAGAGCTTCAGATGGGGTGCAGGGGGGTTCAGATCTGGTTCAAGATTTTGGGTGCTCCTGAATAGAAATAGATCTTGCAAGGGGTCATCGAGATGTTGGATTTAATTACTTGTCTTGCAGCCTCAGGGTTAGGGAGGTTAGGTTTGTTCTTCCGTTCGTTCGCCCATTTACGCGTGAGCAGTATCTCTTGGAGTGCTGCATCTCCAGCTGCACCGCATTCTGCACAAGATGAGCTGTCGCCCCAGAAACCCTAGCCCTAAACCCCAACCAGGTAACCACCTGAAACCCTCATCCGTCCAACCTAAAACCCTTTAAGTGGGCTTTCTGAAGAAATGAAACGAAACTCTTGCTTAAGGTACTCTTACATACACAGAAAACCTAAAACCCGTTAACGGCTCCGTTAAAGGCAAACCCTAAACCCTAAAAACTCTAAACCCTGCAACTGAACCCCCACATGCAGAGGAAGAGGAGGAGCAGCCGCCGCCGGAGGCGGATCCCGAGGCTAGGGGTTTGGGGTTTGGGGTTTAGGGTTTAGGGTTTAGGGTTTAGGGTTTAGGGGTTTGATCTGTGCAGGTACCTGTGGCTCGAAAACCCTAACTTTGAAATGGTTTACAACTAGTTATTTACATATTCTAGGCCATGTGAAGGACTCCAAAAAAGGTAAGTTTTTTGCTACAGATAGTGGCTGAGATTCTGTGGGTATTAGGGTTTTGGGATTTGGGGTTCAGGGTGCGGCTTATGGTCACTAAGGCCTCGTGCATGGGTAGCAAGCTGCAGGGGTCCTGATCTGATCAAAGGTGGCATCTTTTTGAAGGGATCCTTGACATTCTGCAGAATCGATCCACAACATGGTGGGTCAGTGGTCGCTCGAAGACAGGATGAAATTCGAAAGCCCAAACCGCCCAAGCCCCTAAACCCGGGATGCTAAGAGATGCTTATTTGTTGGGTACTGCCCCCACTCAGCAACAGTTGAATGGTACTCATAATATAGATATATTAGGACCTTAATAGGAGCCCCATTACAGACTGCTACTGTATGGGGGCAGTACCCAACTTATTTGCTTTCTTTGCTTTCCCGTCTCAACCCAGCACGGCCCGAAACCGTTGTGGTAAGGATAGGCGGCTATCTACTCGCAGAGTTCGGCAAGGGAGCAACTGTGCCCATGCCGTTGTGGGAGTCTCCGAAAATTGGGGGTACCTTATTTTGGGGTCCTTATAATTAGGATCCTACTATTTAGAGTACTATATTAGGGTCCCCCATCTTCGGAAACTCCCTTGTACCGAAACCTCATAGTGCGAACGGTCCTAAACCCTCCACGCTAGACATCCTCAGACCCTGACACGTCTAAACCATCGACCATACTATAGTTAGTTATTATAGGCCCAAAATCCATAATGTGCAAGCTTGCAGTGTTGTTGCGGGTTTAGGGCAAGAGCTGGAAGCTTGACGCCCTGCTAACAGGCTGAAGCCCTGGAAGCGCGTGCGGGAGCTCAGTTGGTACTGCCTTCGATTTTGGGTCAGGTTTATTCAGCTCTAGGGGTCAGAAGTAGAGGTTAGGGTTAAGGGTTTGGGTGTTGCATGATAGGAGGGCCAAAATCCTAGACCCTCTACGTAAGCCCTAAACTTCACCAAAAAAAGCCCTCCAAACCCTCTATGTAAACCCCCTACCTTAACCCTGAAGAACCTACCCTTCTTCAGGACTTATATAAAAAAAAATCATAATAAGGAACCCTAAAAAGGTAGGTTATTCAGGGTTAAGGTAAGCCCTAAGCCTTCTTTGCAACCCTCTAAACCCTAAGCCCTTCATCCCAGCACCTGAGTGTATGCCCTTTTTTGGGTGGGCGCGCCTTGGAGAAAGGGGCGTCATTGCACCTCTTTTAAGAAAAGAACCGGAGGGTGGATGGTCCGGACGAAGAGTCTGCCGTCAAGGCCATGGAAGAGCTCAACTTCAAGGCAGTGCTCCTGACGACAAACACCGAAGAAGGAAGAGTTCCTCTCATTGCTGGGTTCTTGTTAAGGCATTTAAATTAAGGTACCATAGTAGGGATCTATCGTAAATAATGTGGTTTCTGTATTATGGTAACAAACCCTTAACAAGAACCCAGAAGAGCTCCTCCCATTGACATCGTCAAAGGCGATGGAACCTTGAGAGTGCGAGTGGCTCACCACTACGAGTGTCATAGATGTCTTACCCTATGCTTCCAAGGACGTTAAAGTCAGGGCCCTAGACCCAATAAGATGGTCCTTGGAAGCATAGGGTTAGAGACGAGGTTAGCAAGGAGAAGCATAGCACTTGGGCCGCTCCTGCCCTCAGCTGCTACCACCGCTGAGTCGCTCCTTTTCCCCTCGGATAGAAGCATGAACCTCGAACCCTAAGCTGCCGTGGGCCCCATAAACCGTAGAAACTAATCTCAAAGGTGAAGACCCAGAATACTAGGATCTAGTATATAGTATATGGTCTATTATCCGTATGTTCTATAGCAAATTGTCCGTATGTAAAGGATTGATCAGTATAATCTACCAGTATACTATTCGCATATTATGCTATATTAATATGGTGAAGATTTGGCGCATCAGCCCTGGGGAGCTCCACTATGTGTGCACCGATTCTGCGACGTGCCGTCCGAATGAATGCAGACAAGCGTGCATAGCATATATGATATGCGTAGATATAACTACGTAGAACATAAGTATATATTCAACGTGTATGATATATACTAGATGGTGTATTTATATATATATATAGATATATACACGTATGTATACGTATATTTATATAAGTATGTAGATGTATCTAATCTATACCTGGACCTTGAAAACCTAGCATATTGGTTTGACATTTTTTGTTCGTGGTGAATATGTTTAGCATTTTGGGTTTAGGAGTTGAGGGTTCGGGGTTTCGCGTTTTGGGGGCCAGGGGTTCAAGGGTCTGGGATAGAGGGGGTTACTTGGGTTTTTGTATACAAATGGTTTCTAGTGACGAATAGAGGGGGTTGACAAGAATCCAACCCTCACGCCGCATACATCTATAAACCCTAAACCTTCGAAGGATAAATAATTACCAATACTATTTTGGGGGTTCCTTCTTATAATTATAGTACAATGGGCCCCAAAACCCTATTCAAACTATTAAGGCCGCTATATTACGCCCTAAACCTGATTGCCCTTTAAGTACAGGTGCCGCCGAGGAGCTCTTGGCGCTTGAGGCCATCGCAGAGCAGCCAGATCCTCCAGAGGACATGGGCCTAATATAGGGGCCTAAATAATTACCCTACTTGAGGGGTTCCTTATTATAAATTTAGTATAATGGGCCCCAAAACCCTATTGGTGTCGTAAGGATTTCTGGAATGGAATTATAGGGTTCCATGAGGGCTAAGGTTTTATCTGGGAGCCCCTCATTAAACGACCAGCGGGTTTCTTGTTAGGGCTCTGAAGGTGGTTCGTGTTGGCTTCAGGGATGCCAGATCCTCCACAGGACATGAGGATGGATTAGAAGCCCCGCCACAATTATTAAACCCTAAACCCTAAACCCTTATGTGACAGGTTAGATTGTGTTTTCTCTTGTAGAGGTCTACTGATTTTGCGGCCCTCTTCGGAGCCTCGTCGAGCGAGGGTCCGGGTTTGAGGTTTAAGTTCAGGCACTCTAGGGTTTAGGGTTCGGTTTAGGTTTAGGGTTCAGGGTTTAGGGTTTAGGGTTCGGTTTAGGTACACTGGGAGGTTCAGAGGCTCGACATTGCCCCCTGAATCAACGAAGCGCGAGCTCCGCAGCCAGGTCCAGAGCTCTTTTTCCCAGAGGGTCCCTGAAATAGAAGCCGTACCCTAAACCCTAAACCTCTGCACAGTGTAGGTACTTGGGATCCTTTGGGTTTGTAGGGTTCAGAGCAGACGACGTTGAAATGTTCCCATCCTAGCATCTGCAGCCGCAAACACCAAAACCCAAAGAACCTAGGTAGGGCTACCAGGTAGGGCTTTGGGACATTGTATATTTTCCCTTATTGGGCTTAAGAGGATCTTATTTACTAATATTTTTCAACAGCTTTAAAAGCCCCACCTAGGAACACTAACTCTGCAGACACGAAACGCCACAAACACAAAGCAACGAAGAAGGAGATGGACGCATCGGTCTATCCTTACCGCGTCAACGGCCCGGACCGCGCAGCTTGAATCGCACACCCAGCGTTTTGGGGTTCCAACTCCTTGGTTGTTTCGGGTTTAGGGTTCACGATTTTTTGTTTGTGTTGTTTTAAAGGCAGTTTTTTGGGCTTTGGATGTTAGGATCTGTTGTTCTGCATTTTGTGTTTCAGGCATTGTGCTTTTCGGTTTTTTGGGGCTTTAGCTGTTAGGGTGTGAGGGTATCGGGGTCAGTGTGTTTTTCTTTCATAGGTTTTGTGTTGGGCTTCAGGTTTTGGGTTTCCAGTCTAGGGAAGGCCGCAGGAAATACCAGACGCTGTTGATGATCTTCGTAGTTGAGCAGGTAGCCTTTAACTTAGGGTTTAGGGTTCCGCGGCGTGGCGTTCCTTGTAGTGACCCATGCAAGCTGAATACTGAATAGGTATGGGGTCCCTGCCCGTGCTCTAGTAGCCCCCAATAAGGAGGAATCGTGGTTGCTATCTTGAGGAACCCTGCCTCAACACCCTAAACCCTAAAAGCCCCATACCCTAAACCCTAAACCCTAAACCCCTAAACCCTAAACCCTAAAAGCCCCATACCCTAAACCCTAAAGTTTAAAACGGAGTGTGCCCCCCAAAACAGGGACATAGGGTCAACCCTAGAACCTCAGCCTCTCAATGCGGAGCCGCCGAGCCGCAAACCTCTAAACCCTAAACCTTTAAGTAATCTTCGTGATCTCTTGGGTGAAGGTCTCATGAACTGGGAAGCATAACCATAAGACCTCGATATAGATCGTAAGGGTACCTTTTGATAATACATCCGTTAAACACTAAGGCTCCTCCCGGATTTTGCCGGGCTGTGACATACGGCCTTACCAAATCCTTACAAGCAACTGTGTACGACATGTCTACTGCCACCTTAAAAGCCGTCATACTGCCCTTGTAGAAGCACACAAACAGTCAGATGAACGAAGAAAGAAAGACATAAACAGCGAAACAAACAAAGACAGAGCTACGTAAAGAAAGACATCATCCTAAACCCACAAAAATCAAATACCCTAGACCCCCTAAACCCCCTAAACAGCCTAAACAGCCTAAACCCTAAACCCTAAATCCTAAACCCTAAACCTTAAACCCTAAACCCCCTAAACTCCCTAAACTCCCTAAACTCCCTAAACCCTAAACCCTAAACCCTCAGCGAAGCAAGGTGAATGCCATACTTATTGGGCCACCCAAGCACCGCACTCAGCCAAAGGAAGGCCAAAAAGGTTGACGAGGGGCTATTAGGGCTTAAGGCTTAGGGTTTAGCGTTTAGGGTTTAGGGTTTAGGGTTTAGGGTTTAGGTAGGGGGGCTGTATGAGGGCTTTAGAAGTTTTGGGGTTTGAGAAGGCTCCTTCAAGGGTTTGATAGGGCTCTAATGTCAAGGTCCCAATTCTGGAGTTGTCAGGCTAAGGAAATGGTTTCGCGGGCGGGGTGTTGCAACCTGGTGGTCTCAGTACACAGGACCGACAAGTGGGGCTAGGGCACTCTTAGGTGAGGAAGGCAGTGGTCGTCTAGGACATGTTGATCTGGCTTTCCTTTGGCTGCAAAGCGAGTACAGCCTTGAGCGGATTGCAGAGAAAGATATCGGAACCAACCTCTTCGTCGATGAAACTCACAATCTTCATTCAGAATTGCTGCATGCATCGTTGTCGTTTTTTCCGCCTTGACAAGCTCGTATCATCACCGTCATCTGCACCATCAGCATCGCCATGGAAGAGACCAGGCAACGTCACTCAAGACGCCGCCGGCTCCACCGTGCAAGAAACGAACGTCATCTAAAGACAATGCGGTAGTATTCATAATGGGGACAACTGAAAACCCGCCCCGGCGATCCACACCCCGATGGAACGGGGCCCAGACTGCCCAACACATTTTGACCCAGAGTAGTGGAATTACAGAGCTCTGCTAGCTATGACTTGCCTAAAAGCACCTCAAGTCCTAAACGCCTAGCCGAATTTGTTCTTCGTATGATTCAGGTGTAGCAGTAATAAGCGGTGGAAGCCTGATATTGGGACTTCCTTCAAGGGTTCAGTGTTTAGGGTTTAGGTGTTTACATCAGTTTTGTTATTGTCGTTTATAGTCCGCAATAGTAGTAGTAGTAGTAGTAGTAGTAGCAGCAGCAGGAGTAGTAGTAGTAGTAGTAGTAGTAGTAGTAGTAGTAGTATGTTGATTCTGATAACCGGTATGCTGCATCCCTACTCCCTTGTTCCGGGCCAAAGCTCGCGAAGCCTCAACTTTGAAGGGGGTTGACATGAAGCCCTTGAACTCCTAATGCAGACCCCCCTGATTACAGTACTACACCCGTCTCCCTTGATAGTATAGGCATCCTCAAATTAGGGTTTTAAAACAAAAAGTGGGTGTTGTTAACTACGGTTCTACATTACACCTCAAACTCCAGATCTCTACACTCTCAATCGCCGTCTCCCTGCACCGTTGCACCCTAGAGTTACTTGCTGAGCTCCGACAATCCTGCCGCTCAAGCCCCTAAAGTCCCTGATAGGGTTTAGGGTTGAGGTCCCTCACCTACACCATGAAACGCCCCTGTGTTGAAGGGCTTGATTACTTGACATGGTTCCTGCTGGTCCCGTATTTTTCACAGTGGAAAGCAGGCCCCAAACCCCCGTTCAGCTTTCAAGCCCCTATCTGTCACCTTCGGGTTTTTAAGGCCCCCTTGTAACCCCCTACATGTCGTCCTAGAACTTATTATCGAGCCTTCATAATTAATTAGGACCCCTTGCACCCGGCATGCGCGGCAACCAGGTCCGGCATGTCCACGCTTGCCCGGACATTGTGCAAGGAGGACCCGGCTTCATGCGGAGATGTCGGCTCCTTTCCCGGTTCCTTTCGAGCTAAAAGGGTTTCGATAAGTTCTGAACGGGCTTAATCTCGAGAATATTTGTCAGGTTTCCCGCATAATATTGTAACCTATGACATAACATACCCCCAAAATCTATTCTAACTTAATGCACCGTACTACCCCAAAGACGTTAAAGAGGTATATTATGAGGCTTTAGTTAGGGCCCGAAGACCACGTTTGGAAGGGCGGTTTTGGCTCTGAGGGGGGTTCGATTTTTGGGTAGTTTTCTAGATTCAGTTGTTCAAATCGGGGTCCCGTTGCACGTCCATCTTCCAAAAGTGAAATCGTTTGCAGTCGTGCAACCAATGCTGTACATTGTAGTCCAAAAGGGTTGCTGATAGCCTGAACCGCAGCACCTTTATCTGGACTACCTTTTTGTGGTTAGGGTTTTATGCTGTCAACATAACAAGATGTCCGAAGCAAGCAAGCCAAAGTCAAGATTTAGGCAGCCTTGATTGAAACCCTACAAGCTAGCAGCACTGCTCAACAAACATAAGAAGTCTAGCAGCCTATATGTAAATATATATATATATATATACACATACCCTACACCAATGCCCTAAACCTCAAACCCTGTAAAGAGCACCATATTGCAAACCCTGAAACCCTGAACCCTCATCAAGCCCAAAACCGCAAACTCAAACACCTAAGCCAGTGGGACAGACTGGCAGGACAGCAGGCGCTTGCTGAAGATCGATGCAGTGCTGGATTGGGCGCGAGAGGCACCACACAATCTACTATAGGGGCCTTAATTAATAGTTAGAATAGGGTTTGGGGGCCCATTATACTATAGTTATAATAAGGAGCCCCCAAAATAGTATAGGTAATTATTACACAAGGCCCCTATATGCAAAGCCTCTGACTTCTGGCAGCCTAGTTTTAGGCCAGCAGGGTTCAGGGTCTCAGTCTTTAGGGTTTTTTGGTTTACAGGGATTTAGGGTTTAGGGGTTTAGGGTCTAGGGTTTAGGGTTTAGGGCTCAGGGTTTAGGGTTTTTTGGTTTACAGGGATTCAGAGTTCTAAGTGCTCTTGCATTTGGAAATGGCATGGACAATTTGCTGATAGTGCTAATCCTGTGCAGTCCCCATGTTATCATGTAGTTATACTAGAGCTTGCCCCAAAAACCCTAGTCGAATCATTAGGTCATTAGGGCCTCTTGTTTCTTCCTGTGGTTTCCAGAAGGGTTACTCTGCCACGAACACTGTTGGACCGTTCCCGACCTAGCAGCCGCGACATGGAAATGGTGTGCCATTTCTTCCGTCTTAGGATTTAAGGTGTTGAGGGTGTGATGCCGGCAAGTGCTGGCGCTTGTTTTAGGTGTTTGTTGAAAAGCTAAATCGAAACCTATAGTTATAGCCTCTTGAAGCCATCTCTTCCGAAACTAATTAGCTTGCATTCGAGGCAAGACGGTGCTCGATCATCTTAGAATTGGAAAGAATGCCCCCTTGATAGTCCCTATAAAGAAAGACTCGTATACCCCCCAAAACAAAACAAGAAAAGTGCAGTCTCTTCTACTATTGGGAAGCATTATGGGGATTGGTGAGAATTGGTAGCAGAGCTCTTTCGTCACAGAAGAACTAAGACTTGAGGCGTGGGGGAGAAGTAGATGATGACGAAGCGTGTGCATAGGGTTTCGAGTTGAGGCGCCAGAACGCCGAAGACGAGGCAAGTCAACAGAAATCTCCCCTGTGTTGCCCGCAGAGGCAGACCCATCCAGACTTTCGCATTTCGCAGATTGGTGCACGTGCCCTGAAAGCTCTAATTGCCCTTAGCCCTGAAGGCCTCAAGCAAGCCTTAAACGTTACAAGCACCTCAAAGCCATGACACCGTTCTCCTTGAACCCTACCATAATCTTGCGAATTATACCCCTCGGCCCCAATCCACCAGAAAGAACAACCACGCAATCAGAATCAGGGGTCAACGAACGCCACTCGTTGTTCCCCCTCCATTCTCCCACACAGAATCACGGAAGCGAAGACAAACACAAGGACAAACAACTCCCCTGTAAGCCTCAAAGACTATACTAGGTATCGATTATTGTTTAGTCTAGAGCCCTAACAATAAATATTCTTGGGGGACTGTTGAAATCGACACCTAAATATTTTTGGGGACTGTTGAAATCGACACCTAGTATAAGACATGAAAAACAGCAGACGTAGCAGTCATGAGAGGCTCCGCCGTGCCTCCATAACGACTGGAATGCCCGAACGACCGGAAGGAAGCTCCAAGGCCGACAGTGGGTTACGATGTACCTAGAGGCTTAGGGTTTAGGGTTTAGGGTTTAGTTCTTTTTTGGGGTTCATATATAGAATCCTATAAGGTAACCCAAAAAGGAACTACTATGGAGCCTATGGGTAGGGCCAAGATTTCAGGGTGTAGGTGGGCACTGGGGTTTTCTGGCTTGTTGCCGTCAAGGGTTTGAGGTGTACATTTTTTTATGGCGTTGGGATGTGAAGATTTGGTTTGTAAGTTGTTTTTAGCGGTTAGCGGTTTAGCTGCCTTCCTGTCTTTTTGCAGACCTGTTTCGAAATACCTTCACTGCCGTGTTGAGTTGGTGTAACACTCTGTGTGTCAAGCCATTGGAGGGGTCCTGGTGTAACAGAGAGGATCGTACAGGGAACTGAGGGGCCTTAATAATTTGAATATTATGCTCAAGTTATAACACGGAACCGCACACCATAGTATAGGTAATTATTAAGGCCACTACATCATTGACGGGCTGCATGCCGATGCAAGCGAATTAAAGTAGGCCGATGATCGACAGGAAGTTCCCACTGATTTGACGACATCTGGTTCTGCCGTATGAATTACGCGCTCTGTAGGATGCTTTAAAGTTTAGGCTAGTATTGAGGCGCATGCTTCGGGGTTCGGTTTAGGGCGTTTAAGATTCTCAGCACACTCGTCGCTTCAAGACTTGTGCTCAAGCTGCAGTGATAAGGCCCAGCACAATGGGTGTTTTTATTCAGGGCAAGCGCGAGATGCCGCAAACCAGCGCGAGACGCCGCAAACCATCCCAAAATTTCAGGGACCCAGGGCACCTTAATTGAGGAAATCTGCCTCCAGGGTTCTGGGCATAGGGTCTAGGGTTTAGCGTTCGGGTTGAAGGGTCAAGGGGAGAGCGGTTTAGGGCTGAACCCCAAGCCCTCTTCAAGTCTTTCCCTGTCGCAGGAGGCCAGACCGTGACCGTTCATGAGGCCGGCACTTTGAGGGGACCTCCAGTCTCCATTGTAGTTGTTTTTGTTTACCCATAGGCTCCATAGTAGTTCCTTTTTGGGATTACCTTATAGGATTCTATACATGAACCCCAAAAAGGAACTACTTTGGAGCCTCTAGGTAGGCTACATTATTATAGGACTACAATGGATACAGGTTGTTGGATTACCGGCAGGGCGGTCTTTGGACTTCAGGATTATCTTGTTGGTAGTATCTTTAAGGGTTCAGAGGGGTTTATTGTTGTTGATTTGATGGGGCGGGGGGACGGGGAGCGGGTTTGAGGGCACATTGTGAGACTTGGGGTTCTCTATCGCCGGCGCCTCTATCCAGTACTCTCCTATAGAACTCTCAAGCCCAAGATACGATTGGCTCTTCAGGGTGTCAGGGTTTCGGGCTTAGGGCTATTACTCCCTACCATCTGGTCGACTATCCGACTATCCCCTAAATGTCCTAAATCAAAAGAATATCCGATTGGCATCAGATTTTCGGGGCAAAGAGGCACGTCGCCAGAATTCTGTCAGCAGAAGACAATGGCCACGGCTGGTCAAGCCGCGTGCTCTCGCGGTCTGGGGGTTTAGGGTTTAGGGTTGCTGACTTCGGGCCCCCATCGGCAACGGGTTTGCTCGATCCTCGTTGGCCAGTACGGAGGTTTAGGTCCCCCGGAATTCCTAATGACACCCTGCGCTGGCAGAACGGTCTCGTGCAGGGCCTAAGTTTTGCAGGTCCGAAAACAAGAGTATATGAATCCTTGCGAAGCAGCCAGTTCTTTTTCCAAAAGAGCCCTATAGATCCGCCCCTCATTGCTCCCCCAAAAGGCGCGAAGAGACCCCAAACTCCTAAACCACTAAACCCCTAAACCCCAAACCTCTAAACCCCAGACCACGGCCAGGTTGCTAACTTACTGAAGAAGCGCTCGCAGCTGGCGGACTGCAACACTGGGCCGCCGACCTGGTACGGGCTATCTTTTGCCGTTTTGGGGTTTTTTAGGAGTTTAGGGGTTTGGGGGTTTAGGGGTCTACAGAGTGTAAGTTTTTGTTTATGGTTTATAGAGCATCGGGAATTTTAGGATTCAGAGTCTGGCCAGGGGCGTTTTGCTGCTTGGTGGTTTAAAAGGTTTAGGATTGAGGGTTTGGGGTTTCGGCGGAGGGTTTAAAGGTTTTACGGAGGAGGAAGATTCAAGATTCAGGGTTTAGGGTTTTGGGCTTTGTCGTCGAGTTGGGGGGTGTTAGGCTAGGTGGGTTTGGGGTTCAGGGAGTTTGGTGTTTGGGACTGAGAGATCTTGGGTTCCGGGATACCAATTTAAAGGGACTGGGGTCCTGGTATTCGGGGATGGGGCTCAGTCTTTTGCTGTAGGGTTCAGGACTCACGGTTCAGGGTTTGTTTGGTGGTGGTGATGGTGGTGGCGGCGGCGGCGGTGCGGGTCGTTGTTTGTTTGTTGTTCTGCTATGTGCTTCTACCACAAGCAGATTATTCAGACGCAGCGTTTACGTTTTACGCGGAAAGACGTAAGCCAGGAAGTTTGCAGCTGGAGCTGGGGGATCCACGCGACCGGAGGGCAACACAGCCTCAACTTGGGCGTCGGAGTGGGGTTTCTATTTTCACAAGCACCTTGCCTGACAGGTTCCTTGGCTTGCCTATACTGGGCTTTGGAGTACCATACTTTAATACCTTTTTTCTTAAAGGAACCCTTATGAAATAAAAGTTTATACTTTTTTCTCCCTGGTTACTTAAAAGCCCAGTATAAGTCTCTTTTATTCTGAAAGTTTCTCATTTCCTCACTTGGGAGAGCACTAAACCTCCAAGGCGAGCTGTAAAGCAATGGAGCCGAAGTAACCAGGGCTCTACGGTTTAGGGTTTAGGGTTTAGGGTTTAGGGATCCGAAATCCAAGGGCCCAGAACCCTAAAACCCTAAGTTCTTGCAGCGGCCTCCATCAAAGTTCGTGCTCTGTCTTGCAACTACTCTCCCTGAGAGTATAATGAATTTGGGAGGGTTGAAACACAGATTTAGGATGATTGGTACGGGGATCCCCTGTACTGTACCTTAAGGGCATGAGGATTATGAGGTTCCAGTTTACTTGTTTCCACTTAAACCCAAAACCCTAAACCCTAAACCCAAAACCCTAAACCCTAAACCCAAGACCGAGACCCTAAACCCTAAACCGGGGCTTTGAGTTCATTGGTGTTGGTGCGGCTGTAAGTGATGAATCCCTGCACCTGAGCTCTGAACCGAACTTAACATTCATAGGGCTTAGGGCATTCTTGCATGAACCGCCATGAACTTGTAACGTCGTGGTCCATGTATTCACTTCAAGTAACCTTCAGAGAGTACCAGCACTCATCATGATGTTCCAGTTTCCAACTTGCTTTGCGGTTTGCTTTAAGGTGTTTGGGGCATGTGGGGATTGGCCTCAGAGTTCTGGTTGCAGAATGATTGTAGTTCTTAGTACTTGGTTGAGTTTTAGGGCTTTAGGCTCGGACCTGGAGTTGGCGCTGTAACGGCACACTGGGGGGATCAAGGGACTCTTGGCAAGTAGCATCACGTAGCTGGGTGCCTCAATAGCTAGAGTAGGGTCTTGGGGCATGCCATACCACAACTACATGGCAGGGCGTCCCGAAGGAGCAGCTTTTTCTTTGAATTACCAACTGGCGCTCGTAACATCTTTTGGATTTCGGAGTTCAGGATGCGTTGAACCCTACAAACCCTGTAAGAGAGCAACCGTAAGGAAGTTTCAACACGACCATGGAGACTGCAGCCCTACAAAAGTCTTATGAGTCCCCATCAAGGCCCTCACAAGCTTTGGCACGGCTTTGTGTTGAGCCGTGCGGGCACGCACTCGTCCTGAGGATCATCTTGGATGGGCTAGAGAGCCAGCATCTGCAGCCCAATGAGGTGCGATCCGGATGCCTATAAAGCTCAAAAATGTGGAGCTGAAGCGCTCAGGGGCCTCCCGCAGTAGGTCCTTATACCTCAAATAAACGGAGGCTCTAGGGTGCGTTTTTTTGCTTTGTGTAAAGCAACTATCGGGCTTCCGAGGAGAGAGTTAAGTTTCGCGCTCCAGGCTAAGAGCCCTGTACCCTGAACCCCGGTTTAGACCCCGAACCCTGAACTCGCACCCCCAAATTCTATAGATTTTTTAGATATCACCCCCAAATTCTATGGATTTTTTAGATATCACCCCCAAATTCTATAGATTTTTTAGATATCAACCCCAAATTCTATACTGTAGATTTTTTGGATATCAAACAAAGTCACCCTTCTCACGCCGTGGAGCCCTCAACTCTGACCTCCATCACGAAGAACACCACCTCACAAAGCCTACGAATTGTTTTTATAAAAACACGATGTTGGCTGCTTGTGAATTGTTTTTATAAAAACGAATTGTTTTTATAAAAACAATTCACAAGGAGGTTCATGGGTAGTTCTACGTGGGTGTTTACGCAGGATAACCATCATACTTATATAACCCGCATTAGGGGACTTACTATAACCCCCCACTTATCACTACACATGAACCCCCCCCAAAGTACACCCTACACTATACCCTACCAGGACCACGCCCAAAAACCTACCCTTTTTTCGACTTACATGGAAAAAATCACTCGCATATTTAGGGTTTGGTCGACCTCCGATCCGATAACCTCCAAACCTGAAGCCTCGAACCCTCGGGCCAGAAGAATGCTGCACCCCAAACCCCGACACCCTACTTGGAGGTTGATGGGTCGTTTAAGTGGGGTTACAAGTCATATTATATGGGTCACAAGTAGAGTTGTCCTACTTATAATTCTAGGTGTAGCGACACCCATGAGCCCCAAGTATAAGAACCCTACGGATCCGTCTACAACCCTGGGGAACCTTATCTCGGGGTTTGAAGAAGTAGTGCTAGTTATTCCTGAGGTTCCCTAGAAGATTCTTTTTCGGTATAGAGCCCCATTGTCATGGTTCTGCCTCGTTCGCCTTCCCATTTTACGCTTCACGCTCGCCAACTCAAGTTTCCATGTTAGGACTTGGATGTGTTGTCGACCAGAGCGAGCGAATGCTGGCTCTGGAACGTGCTCGGGACATCGAGGTTAGGGTCAGCCATGCCTCTCACAGCAACCCTTAACCCTAAACCCCTAAAACCCCTAAACCCCTAAACGCATAAGCCCCCATAAACCCTAAACCCTTGTCCGTCCGAGACCGCAGTACAGACTGCAAAGGGCCACAGGCGGCCCTCCTGGACTGTAGCTTAGAGGCGCTATGCTGGGTTCTTGTCAAGGAGATTAAGTTAAGTTACCATAATAGGGATCTATAGTAATGATATGGTTTCTTTATGTTATGAAAATAACTTAAATCAAATTCGTTAACAAAAACCCAGTGTTGAGCCTTGTCAAGGGGGCTTGGCAGCCGGATCGAGATGATTGGAAGCGGTGAGGTACAGGTCCCACCAGGATCAAAGATCGAGCCTAGGCCCCAACCCTCTGTCTTCTGGATCCCTTTAAAATCCTCAACCCGAAACTCTAAGCCCTAAGCCCTAAGAAATATCCCTATACCCTCCTTTGAGGATCCCCCGAAGGAGCCGGGAAATCTGTGCAGGTCGTCGAGGCCATGATCGAGGGTTTCAAGGCCGAGAAGGTGGTGTTGATCACCGCTTGGGGCCCAAAACGGGTGTGTCAGGGACCCCAAAAGGACATAAGCAGAAGCATTTTATGGGGATGTCCCTACCTTACTGGGCTTCATTATAAGGGGGTCATGGGATATCCCTATCCTAATTTTTGCTTATGTGCTTTTTTTTGGGCCCTAGTTTGGGGCCCTAGGGTTGGGGGTTCAGGGTTTGGGGTTGCGGTATGAGGTAGAGGGTTTGGGGTATACCTTAACTCCAAAACCTACTTTTTTGTAGGGTCCCTATAAAATTCTTATTAGGGTTTATAATAGGAACCTACAAAAAAGTAGGGTTTGGTAGGTCAAGGTAGAGTATAGCATGTAGGGTTTGGGGTTCTGAGGGTTCAGGGCTTGAGGTTGAGGGTTTAGGGTTTGGGGATGTTTGGGGATGTTTGGGGTTTTGGGTCTAGGTTTAGGTTTAGGGTGTAGGCAAGCGTAGGCAAGGTTTAGGCGGTGTGGCTTCAGGTCGAATCTGCGGCGTCTTGAGAAATTTGCAGCCAACCGACTTGAAGTAGGTTATGGGGATACCGGGATACCCTTAGTTGATGCCTGACAAAGCACTGAGTGGGGCTTCAGGTGTAGGATATGAGGTTTTGAAAATGAATCCGTAGCACCCGAAACCCTGAACCCAGAACTAAACATGCATCAGAATCCTAGAAGCCGTAAATATCCAGAGCCCAAGCACCGAAAAAGCCGGAGCCATCCAAAGTCCCGAAAAGTATAAAGCCGTTGGACCGTAGAGTAATTGCTCTTGCTGAGGCAAATTCTAAGGGGGCCCATATGGACCGTAAGTAGTAGGATTGTTGTTTCAAAACGACCCCTAAATCCTTAAATCACCGAAAGCCTTTTGCGCACTAAGAACCTAAAAGCCCTGAAACCCTAAACCTTCAATCTAAAAATCCACTCCTGGAAACCCTAAATCCTAAAGCCCCAACACCAAAAGACGGACCTAAAGCCCGATATAGGGGCCTAAATAAATAGCTATATGTATTTATTCCCTAGGGTTCCTTATTATAACTAAAGTACAATATTCCCCGAAACCCTATTCCAATTATTAAGGCCCTGCATCATAGAACCCTATTCAAGATCCCCTATAGAACCCTTTAAGGATCTCTTTAAAGGAACCCCTATTCTAATTATTAAGGCCGCTAAGAGCCTAAGCAAATCCCTCGGTGCCGAGGTTGATCTCCCCAGCCAGGAGCAGAAGCCAGGGCCGACGCCTAAGCTGTGCAGGGGGGTGTTCCGGGGGGTTTAGGGTTTAGGGGTTTAGGGGTTTAGAGGTTTGGGGTTTAGGGGTTAGGGTTTAGGGTTTAGGGCGTAAGCTGTGCAGGGGGGTGTTCGGGGGGCTCCCGCCCAAGCTTTACAAACCCACTGGACCATGTCAAAGCAGCACCCCGCCAAAGCTTCAACGAAACTCCGAGATCTTTGTCGAAGCTTAAACCCCAAAGCCGTATTTGCGCCCTAAGCCCTAAGATCCTAAACACGAGCAACGCCAACCCTTGAACCCGCCAACACTACCTATAACCCCCGACTTGATAACCTCTATATTGGACCCTAGATGCCCGCCATTGGACCACAGGGTTTCCATCAAGCGTACTGTAGAGGTCCTGATAAACGTATGCCCAAACGCCAAGCCGAAACACCAAACATTGAACCCGAAACCCTAAGACCCCATAGCTTAAGCAGCAGACCCTGAACCATAGGACCCCAGAGATTAGACCCGCAACCCCAATCCTAAGACCCCATATAGGACCCTTACAAAGCCCGTACAGATCCCATTTAAAGGAACCCTTTCCAGAGCTCTCAAAGCCTGAGTGCACCACCGGCTTCAGGGACGAAGAGGGGGAGACCACAGAGGAAGCCGACGCCGAGAAGGAGCCAGCGGAGAAGGTGGGGCACACAAGGACTACTACTGCCATTCCTGATTTGATGCTTTTCATTATCTTTTTGCAAGTATTGTCATGAATGTTGGTATGATCAAGATTAGGATTCTTATTCTGCTGGTCGTTAAAATCATTACCATCAATGTCATTGCCACTACGGTTCTCACTATTATTATGATCAGCAGCATCACTATCATAATCATCATCTTCTGATTCATCAGTATCATCATCATGATTAGGATGGTTGAGATTATGTTTTTTTTTATTCGAAGTGCTAGTATTACAGGAAGTATTCTTGTTACGACTACGACTCCAATTTCTATGAAAGCTGCCGTTACTTCTGTTTCTCTTGGAAACAGGCACCGAGACACTACCTGAATCTGAGGGACCTGAAGCTCCTCTACCAGGAAAGGAAACCCTGAACCATATCTAAACCACACTCCCAAAACCGCTAGCCATGCCTGATCCCCAAACCTCCGAAAACCGTAAATCCTACTACTTCCCGAAACCACCAAATCCTTATTTTCAGAGGCTTCCGTAACAAATACCTAAGCCCTAAAACCTAAACCCTAAACCCAACCCCCCCCCTAAACCCTAAACCCTAAACCCAAACCCACCAAGGCCCCCGCGGTGGAGGCCGAAGGCGATGCTGCAGATCTGCAGCCCTTAGTGCTGCGGCCTTCGGCACCGGCACAGGCCACAGAGAAACCCAACGGGCTTACAGTAGAAGCTAGAAAGTTGGAACATCATTAGCCTGATGCCCTTAAAGTAAAGTAAAGGGAATCCCAGCATGAACCATCCTAAATCGATGTTCCAACTTTCTGGGGTTCACTATAGGGCTTTGGGGTTTCAGGGTTTTAAGGGTTTAGGGTGAAGGGGTGTGGGGTTTAGGGCAAAGTTTGCGGTTAAAGGTTCAGAGTTTTCAGTTCAGGGCCCAGGGTTTAGCTTAAAGTTTTACGGTTGAGGGTTCAGGGTTCAGGAAAAACTTTACGGTTTTGCTGTTCAAATTTTAAAAAGGCACGTGAGATAGTTCGGGCTTTTAGTCCCCCGACCATTGGCAACCTCAGCACCCTGACAACCCAAAAGCCTAAAGCCTAAACATACCTGGACCCAAAAAGCATACCTGAACCCAAAGCCTGCACTGTTTAGGGTTTAGGGTTTAAGGTTTAGGGTTTAGGGTTCACTGTCCCTGATGAAGGCCTTGTCGCGCATCTACGCGTCGCTGCAGGCGGAGCTGCGAGACTATACGCAGGAGACTGTCTGCACCTTTTTGGGTGTTGGGGGTTAGTCGTAGATCGTCCTATATATATACATATATACACACAGACATACACACACGCACACACATGTTTTTGGACTTATTCCTGGCGATATATAGAGCAGTTTTCCATGTCTATGCTTGTCCTCGCGAACTTGTTGGACACCCTAAACCCCCGTAAACCCTGAACCCTATCCCTCATGACCCAGACCCTATACACCCCAAACTCCAAACCCCTACTATAAGCCCTGAACACCTAAGCCCTTAACCCCGAAACTCCTCAACTCCTAAACCCCAAAACCCCTAAACCCCTAAACTCGTAAATCCCGAATCCTGAACCCTAAACCTTAAATCAATAAATCAATCAATCAATACCTATATATATATATATGATTGTGTGTATATATATGTAATATATGTGTTTGTATATGTATATATATATATATAGAGAGAGGCTCACTTTTTAAACTCCCACAAGGAGCTCCGAGCGGGGCTTCCGGCCCTCGAGGTGCCCTGACATCGGCGTTCGAAGGGCCTAGGCTTACAAGGGTTTAGGGTTTACGGTTAGGGTTTAGGGTTTAAGGTTTCCAGGGGCTAGGGTTAAATCATGGGTTTAGGGTTTAGGGGTTCGGGGCTTGGGGTTTAGGGGTTAGGGGGTTCGGGTTTACAAGGGTTTAGGGCTGCCTGGATCCCAAAGAACCTACCTTTCAGGGTTCCCTATTCTGATGTACTTTTTTCATTTGCGGTCCAGGTAGCGGTTAGGGGGGAGGGGGGGTTCGGGGTTCGGAGTTTTAGGGTGAAGGTGCAGCGTTTCGGGTCTTTTCTTGCGGTTCACATAAGGTGTCTAGGCATATAGGGTTCAGGGTTCTGACAGGGGTCGAGGATTTCACGGCTTTGGGTTGATGCAGGGTGTTTCCTTGTGGTGCAGTTGTTCGCTGTCGCTTGTGGTCGCAGTAGCGAGACCCTCAAGACAACACAGCCCTAAAAGGTTTCAACCAATCCACCCTAAACCCCAAACCCGTAACCGGACATCTGCTCCTGGTGTGATTGAATGAACCTTACACTTAACCCTAAACTTAAACTTCCCCTGAACTTCAAAACCCTAAGTCCTAAACCCGAAATTCGAAACCCCAAACCCCACCATTCTAATTGACGAGGCGGAAATCTGGGCTGTGGGCATTGCGCCTGTTTGCAACTAGGGTTTCAGGGTTTGGGGTTTCGGATTTCCTGGTTAACCCAGGGTTCGGAATGATTAGTACTGTTGTCGTCTTACAGTCCTCAATTTAGGTATAGTGCATAAATGTATAGTACTTCCGACAACCGTATTCAAATTTCGAATTCTGAAGGCTCATGCTTGAGTGTTTAGGGGTATTAAGGTTTAGGGTGGAGTTCGTGTGTTTGGACGAGCCACCCCAAGGACCCAAAACTCTAAACCTTTTAGGAGCCCTTAGAGGAATGCTTGAAAAAGCCCCAGTGCCTCACCAAAGCCTCCCTATTGAAAGACACCCGAAAGGCAGCACAGAAGGCTGCAGAGGAGGCTGTTGCAGAGCTGATGGTGGAGAAGGCACGGACTTAGAAGTTGTGTTTAGGGAGGGTAATACTGCTTCTGCACATAAGAACAAAAGACACCGGACAATTTGCAGTCACTAGCCAAGTGCCAGAAACCTTTAACACCGTAAAGCCCTGAAGCCCAGAACCCTTTATAGGCCCTCACCCTTTCGCAACCGCATTAGCCTATTGCGAACCCCCTAAGCGCCAGGATCAGGAATCCTACACCTTGAACTTCGAACCCTAAAACCCTAAACACGGAGCCAGGCTAGGTTCTTCCAAGACCCTGGAAGGTCCCTTTAGACACTGTTTCGAAGCCCTAAGCACAGGATCAAGAACCCTAAACCCTGCACCGTAATTTCGGGGCCTTTGGGTATATTATACTATATATCCCCAAAACCCTATTCTAATTATTAAAGCCCCTGCATTAAACCCTAAACCCTAAACCGCAAGCGCAGGATCAAGAGCCCGTTGAGCCGGGAGCTACTCTGGATCCCAAGCTCTTGGAGCCCGAGGAATCGGTTTAGGGTTTAGGGTTTAGGGTTGCGCGCGCTGACGCGGGGGTGGTTTGGGTTGGTTTGGTTTTCTTGACGATAGGGATTTCTGCTTGTAGAGGGCCGGGGGCTTTTAGGGCCGTTTTGGGCTTCTTGAGAGGGTTCTGGAAGGGTTCGGGTCATATTTCGAAAGGTTTAGAGGAAAGGTTTGTTAGCTCTCTTCGGGTGGTTTGGGGTTAGGGTTGGCCGTTTGGAGTGTAGGTTTTCTTTGGGTTCTGGTTGGGTTTGGGGTCTAGGGCGGGTGTCTATTGCTCTTTGATGCTTTGTGCAGTCACACAAGAGGCTCACTAGGATATAGGAACCTTTCCGTAACATTGGGGCCTGAAAATTTCCAATACTATTTTGGGGCGTTCCTTATTGAAATTATAGTATAATGGGCCCCAAAACCCTATTCTAATTATTAGGCCCCTACAGTAACTCTAAACACGTAAGATATTTCAAGTTAGGCTCCTATTCAATCCCCTCAAGTCTTCACACCTTATGGGATCACTGTACCCCTGTAGCCTAGCATGTTCCGTCAAAAGCAGAATCCCCAAGGGTCCAAAGGACCCAATAATTAGGTGCTCGGTTTTAGGATAGTAGTTATGTAGGTTAGAATTTTGGAGAGTATATGATTATTGGGTACTTGGACCCTTGGAGAATTGCTTTCATCTGTTTTCAGGGTTCTGGATTCAAGGCGCACGCTTTCGGTTGAGGGCCTCATGGTCTTATACTTCGAGGGTGCAGAGTCTGGGTTTAAGGTTTAGGGTTTAGGGGTTTAGGGGCTTAGGGTTTAGGGGTTTAGGGTTTAGGGGTTTAGGGGTTTAGGGGTTTAGGAGTTTAGGGGTTTAGGGGTTTAGGGGTTTAGGGTTTAGGGGTTTAGGGTTTAGGGTTTAGGGGTTTTGGGGTTTAGGGGTTTAGGGGTTCAGGGGTTTGGGGTTTAGGGGTTTAGGGTTTAGGGTTTAGGGGTTTAGGGTTGAGTGAATATGGATGCCTTGGGGTTTGGCTTAGGCGCCACACATCTTCCTACACGTCTACGCGCCCACAGCTACGAATACATCCGTGCTGCATTCGATTGTGGTGTCCACCCCAAGCACATCCACAACGCTAATGCCCCCAAGCGCGAAGATAGCCTGAATACATCCATATACCCTAAAACCTCAAACCCGCCAATGGAATCCCAGGGACCCCAATAGTATCTAAACCCTACAGAACCCTTATGGAACCCTGATAGTAACCTAACGGAGAAGTCTGCTTCAAGCTGGTTCATGGCCAGCGGGTCTAATTATGGTGGTCTGAAAAATCATAAATGTGGGTTTAGGGTTTAAGGGCGTATGGTTTAGGCCTTAATTATGCCAGAACGTGCCCCGAAAACCTATTCCAGTTACTACTGCCCCTATGCTGTTCCAGGGAACAACTTCTGTTTCGGCTACATCCACCACCAGGTAGATACTACTACAGGGACGATCGCAGTTGACACGGGCAAACGAGGAGTAGCCTTCAGTGGCGAATTCAGGTTTGGGTTTATGGGTCTAGAGGCACGGTTTGCACGCTTTCCTAATCGCTGGACCCTAGACTCGTGGCGACCTTCAAGCGACTGACATATGGGTGGTTGTCAATATTAGGATCCCTTTTTTGGGTCCCTATTATAGTACGGCACCTATTATTTAGGGTACCCAATAAGGGACCCTAATTTTGACAACCACCCATATCCTAATAAGTTATCCTGGATCTTCCCCCGCAAGATCCTCACCCTACAACTTTGCTCCCTGAAGCCCCAAACTCTAGGACCCTTTGTAGAAGCCCTCAACTCTTCCCCGAAACCATAGGGCCATCTGGTGCCATCCGTGTGAGGAGGAGGTTGAAGCAAGGCAGGCTGCCATCCTCCAAGCAAAGAAGGCTGCATGGCTTAGAGTTGAGGGTTGACCAAGCAGGCACTTACTGGCTTGTTCAGTTGTGTTTGTGTGTGTGTGTGTGTTTGCCTTTGTTGTGTCCGTGCTCCTGTTACAACATGTGTATGTATATATATATATATACACACAGATTATATGTACACATGCTTATACCCGTTCTGCAACAAGTATAAGCATCTTCCCAGTGGGTTACTGAAAAGCCTAGTATAGACACAGACCCCTGAGACCTGCACCTCGCTGTCTTCAATACTTCGAGGATCATGGGACTTAGTAAGTAGGTTATAATTGGGGTTATATGTCCCCTAAGTGGGGTTATCCTAGCTATAATCTACATATAACCTTACTTACTAAGTCCCATGAGCCTTCAAGTACCTTAAGTTTACTTAGTGCTCCCTCTGGGTTTCAGTATTTAGCATTTGCGCTTCAAGGATTTATCGGACTGCGGGCTGCGGGCTTTAGTTTCCAGGCGGCGTCGTAGCTTATGGAGGATGAAAGACATGAGTTGAGGGGTACATCGCCTGGTAACAAGAGGAGCTGTGAGGAGCACGGCGCCCTTTGCTGCTTCATGACCTTGATTATTGTTGTAAGCCGAAAGTTTTGGCTTTCTTAAGGCATGAGTTGACGTAAGCAGTTTCTACCTGACCTGCGCAAAGTATTTCAGGGGGCAGCATGTAGGACTTAGGGTGGACGTCAGGGTTAAAGGTTGAGGGTTTAATGCAGGGGCCGGAGTCATTGCAACAACTACTATGCACTAATAGTATTCCTTCATAGACCTGTATTCAAAGATCCCAAAGCCCCAATTGGGGTCAGTGTATGGTTGAACTACTTCAGCCGAGGCTGTCGTACTGTAGGACTAGGATTTGGGTTCAAGCTTTCGGCTGTAGGATTTATGGCAGAGTTTAGGGTATTTCAGTAAAGCGAACCGCAGCAAGCGCTGTGAAGAGGACTTTGGGTCCGAACCCATTTACTGGAAGGGCAGCAGAGAGCATGCGCTGCTGTCGTCCATCGGACTGGCACGAAGCCCCCGGCAGATATGCACAGCGGCAGCAGGCGGGAGAATGAACCGTCGCCGGACCTGGCAAAGCGGACGTCGCACGAGCACTCGCCCGACGAGGTGATGAGCTGGGTGGAGGTCAAGAGATCCCACCTCTCTTCGGTCCAGTCGCTGATGCACACCTGCGCCCGATAGCGCACACCGCAAGGCACGCCTTCACCGCTGCACACCGGAAGCTCATGGCGGTTATGGCGAGGATGGCAGCGCCAGAAGACGTGTGCAGAAGCACGGTCACCGTGCCCTCCACGGATGATGGCCGACCTGCCTGACCTATTTGCGGCGGCACCCCCATTACACCCCTGAGTAACTACCGATAGTATTCCAGGGAGATCCGTATTAAAGCCATAGTACCATACCCTAAACCCTAAACCCCAAAGCCCTATTCTGACTATTACGGCCCCAAGCTTAGCTAGGCCTGGACCGTGCTCGGTATAGGGTCATCGGGTCTTGGGGGTTTAAGGTCCTGTAGCCCGAAGACCCTAAACCCTAAGACTTCCCCAAACCCTAAGACTTCCCCAAACCTCAGGACCCCGACACCCTAAACCCTAACACCCTCAAAGCCTTCCGCCTTCCCAGTTTGCGTGGAAATAAAAATCTGGAGGGTTGCGAGTTTTCGGGGTTTAGGGGCTTTAGACTGCGGAACTTACCCATAGGCTCCATAGTAGTTCCTTTTTGGGATTACCTTATAGGATTCTATATATGAACCCCCAAAAGGAACGACTTTGGAGCCTCTAGGTACACACGTCATACCTTGCGCTAATCTATAGGGTCTGGTGGTTGAGGATGAGGATTGAGATTTTAGGGTCTATAGTCTTTGAAAGTAACCAGAATTGTGGGGCAGTGTAATTCCCTGAAACCCCCAAAGGTCAACCGAAACCCTGCCCTACAGACACAAATTCTCATAAATCCACCTTAAACCCTGAGCGAATCTTTAGTGCCTTTGGGCTGGGTTTAGGAAGATTCTGGTTGATGGGCGTTTGGTTTGGGTTTGAGGGGTTATCAGAAAACAAAGGGAAGGGTTCATACCAAGTAGAGGTTCTAGCAGTTCATACCAGATGTGAGGGACGTCAGCAAGAGCTATATGGGTGGTTGTCAAAATTATGGTCCCTTTTGGGGTCCCTATTGTAGTACTGCACCTAGTATTTAGGGTACCCAAAAAGGGACTTTAATTTTGACAACTACCCATATAACGGGATTCGGGATCAAGTAAACAATCCGAATTCGTAGGAGTACACTTCAATCTAGGTACGACGGCCACCCGAATCTTGTTTCAATCTGTTAGGCCCGCAGACCATGAAACCAAATGCCCTTGCTTGAACGTCTCATCAACAGCTTTACGATCGCGACCTGCTCTACTTAGTTCCCCATGTTGCTTCGAAAGAAGTGGTCCTTCTTGCGCTACTCGGAGGTTCATGGGCAGCTATTATAAGTTAAGTTATAAGGTTATAAGTAAGGTAAGTATAGTTGTAACCCGCTTATGGGCCTCATAACCCCACTCCTACTCATAAATCTCCGGAAAGCTCTTAATTATTACAACAAGCACTTTCAACCCTTCGCCCGAATCGGCAAACCGTAAACTCCCATGACCCTTCAACCCTGAGCCGCTAAACCTTGTTTATATTACACCAGGTATCGATCTTGGCTAATTTTTAGTTTCTCTTATGGTTTACTACAGAGCCCCTAACAACGAATAATTTTGGGGACCGTTGCAACCGACACCAAGTATAGAACCCCCCAGCCTCGGATCGGTACACTCTGTAGAATCGAAAGGCCCTGTAGAGCCCTGGAAGTCACTCACCCTCAACTCCAAGAGCCCGCGGTTTAGGCTTTAGGGTTTCAGGGCTTCAGGGCTTCAGGGTATTGGGTTTAGGGTTTGGGGTTCGGGGTTAGGGCTTATGCTTCAACAAAATAGAGTAACGTTCTTTGAACCCGAAGACCCAACCCCCGCCTCCTGTCCTTAATCCGAAAGCCCTAAGGGACACTGAGAACCTTAAACCCTCACGAGAACTCTCATCTAAGACAAACCTCACCACAACCATTGCAAAACCGTTACGACTCATAAAGACATACAACCTTGTAAAAACCACGACAACCTTATACAACTCTAGACAACCTTACGACACCCCATACAGCCTCCTCATTAAAAGGCCCTGCGAAGCCCGAGAAATTCGAAGCTCCGAGGCCCTGGCGGAGGCCAAGCGCGACTTGGAGTTTGCCCAGGCCACCGTCCGAGAGTTCAGGAGTTTAGGGTTCGCATGAAGGGTTTAGGGTTTAGGGTTCGCATGTAGGGCGTAGAGTATTGTTTACGGTCTGGGGTTTAGGATTTAAATCTGGGGCTTTGCTTGGGGTCCAGGCATCTATCCCATTTAGATAACATTTGCCTGTATACTGTATGCATCTATTATATGTCCATGCACACACACACACGCACATTTCAAGTATCGACGTACTTGCACACAGACCAACTATCTGTTTCTGTATCATCTGTATGTTGGTTTGTTTTACTATATAGATACCTATCTACCTATCTATCTATGTAGCTGTCTAGCGACATATATCTAGCCGTCTAGCTATCTGTCTACCTACCTGTCAACCTACCTAAACCTACCTGTCAACCTACCGACCGACCGACATAGCTACCTACATCTACCCACATCCTGCATCTACCTACCTACACCTAAAGTAGATCCCCTAATTTGGAGCCCTATACTACTGAGGGTACTTTATTATAGGAGCCCCCATGAAGGGATCTTCCTCCCGGGGGTGGCTCTCTGGTCGGCTAGCTAGCTGGCTAGCTCTCTACCGGTCTATCTATCTATCTACCCATCCAACTAACTGACTATCTCTCTACACAGACTGTCAGACGGATAGAGGGATGGGTGGGTTGAGGCTGGATGGATGGAGATGGATGGATGGTTGGATGGATGGATGGACGTCTATCTTTGATTTACCAACGGTGCCCTGGACCAGCTCTGCACACAGCTTTGTGACCACCAAGACAAGCCCGACACTGGCGTGCATCAGGATTTTGAGTTCAGGGCTTGTGGGCTTTATATAGGGGCCTTAATAATTAGAATAGGGTTTAGGGGCCCAATATGCTATACTCATAATAAGGAACCCCCCAAAATAGTGTTGGTAATTTTTTAAGGCCCCTATAGTAACAGCTTCAGAGCTGTGCTTGTAGGAGGCTTTGTCCTGTAGTACAACACAATTTCTACTTGTCGAGGCCCCAACTTTACCCTTTTTGGCCTTTTGACAACTTGTTATGGCCCTTTACCCAGAGACTCCAAAAGCCCTTAATTAAGGAATATACCCTAAATCATATTCGGGATCCCTAATATCATTTAAGGTATATTCCTTAATTAAGGGGTTTTGAAGTCCCCTAAACCCTGAACCCTATGGATCCCTTAAAGGAGCCCTAGGCCCTAGGTCTATTCCTTAAATTAAGGGGTTTTGAAGTCTCTGGGTACAACCTGCAAGGCTCCCTGAACTCCTTGAAAGACCCCGTTTTCCTGATGCAAAGGCTCCTATACCCCAACCGCCCTAACCTCCTATGGGTTTAGGGATCTATTAAGGGTTCTATAAGGGGGGAGTTTAGGGTACTTCGAGGATCATGGGACTTAGTAAGTAGGTTATAATTGGGGTTATATGTCCCCTAAGTGGGGTTATCCTAGCTATGACCTACTTCTAACCTTACTTACTAAGTCCCATGAGCCTTCAAGTATACATCCTTATAAACCCCGCAAAACTTAAAGGCCCCTATACTAAGCAACCTTTCGCAGGCAGACCTGGCAAGCGCAGAGGCCGCCGTCGGGTGGAAGCCCCCTGAGGTCGAGGCAAGGTTGTGTCAGCAACCGCCTTTAAAGACTATTTAGGGAGTTTCAGTTGAGAAATCACGAGCCCCCAGGCCCTATTATATAGATCATCATGAAGCAGTTTCACACCAAGACGTTACAACCGATTATTTGGCTCAAGACACAAAAGGAAGCGTTATCATAACTGTGTCTTGGTTTCCAGGTTTGCCCTGCAAATAACTG
>BGNK01002199.1:0-18029 GCA_003297005.1 Symbiodinium sp. clade A Y106
GTCGTCTGTGCCAATGGGGCGAGGTGCGGGCCGTGGCTCACGACTACCTGCCCTAAAGGGACGTGCAGTTTTCTGCACTGGGGCTGCTAGCAATTCCCACTGGGATCTTCTGAGCCCTATGTATACACACACATATACATACACACACGTACATACATGCATACTTTACCGCCTAGTTATACACTATATGGACCCTCAGGGACTCTGACCGGTTGGGAGGCCTGGGTATCTCGTGCGGGATTAGGGCTTGGGATTTCGGGTTTGCGGCTTTGCGGGGAACAAAAAGGTTTAAGGCTTCGGGGTTTGCTTGCATTTGGGGGGGGGTCCCGTCTAGAGTCTAGAGCATTGGGATCAGCGAATCTATAGTTTCCAAGGCCTCATTTCTGAGTATGCTGGGCCTCCTAGACCCGACACCCTTAGCCTATATATATATATATATAGATAGATAGATAGATAGATACAATGTAAACTCAACATGTGTTAAACTGGAACCCTAAAGCCCCCAGCTACTGTTGAATGAACACGAACCACGCGAAACCCAGAACAGAAACCCCCATACCCCATACCCAACAAACACGAATAGGATAACTGAATTTGTGCAACACCCTTAAGTACCCTACAAGAACACTACGTTACTAAAGACTCTATAAAGACCGTATCCTAAGCCTCAAACCCTAAACTCTAAACTCTACAACCCTAAAACCCTACAACCCCTAAAACCCCCAAACTAAAACTCCTAGAAGTACAAAGAGGATCCCTCCAAGGACCGGAGCCTCCATCTGCGATTTCTTGGCTCGGCTCTCTTGCCTTGGCATGTCATGGGGTCTTGAGGGATCCTTTTCTAAGTTCCCCAGTAGGCCCTTAATAATAAGGGTACCCTTTTTCCTACTTAGTTTTTTTTAGGAGTTTCCTTTTTAGGAGTTTTATTTTTATGTCTTAACCCTTCTTTTCCGTCTGCTATCTTTTTAGGAGTTTTAGGAGTTTAGGGTTTTTGGGGTTTACCATTGAGCTGCAGGCTCCGGGATTACCTGAACCCTAATATCAAAAATACATGTTTCTAGGGTTACTTAATATCATATCCTACTTACTTATACGGGGCGAACTAGGGTTTAGGGATTGGGCTGTAGGATGCCGGCCTGGGGCCCTAGAGAGGATGTAGGACTCCGGTTAGTAAGTAGTCATTTGGGGTTAGAGCGATTAGGATTTAGGGTTTAGGATTTAAATAGGGCTTATAGGGTTTAGGGTTTAAATTTAGGATTTAGGGTTTAGGGTTTAGGATAGAGGGTGGGCCGAAGGTTTGAGGGCCGCTGATGTCGGGTCGGGCCTCTACGTCGGTTGAGGCTACAGTACATACCAGGGCACCTCGAACTCTCAACGATCTTCTGCATGTCAGTAAAAAGGAATATACAAACTCCAGGTTAAGACTTGGGACTTAGGGTTCAGGGTGCGTAAGTTCAACCTCAACAGGACAGAGCAACAGCAAGCCGTAGGTTTTGACCTGTCAGCATCGTTTCAGCACGGGCCTTGGAATGTCCGAGCCAGCCCTTGTGGAGCACATCTTTCCCGATCTCTTCCAGCCGATTGGCATGGACTTCGGGTCGCAGCAAATGCGTCCGCGCTGTTCTTATTCACGGTGTTCACAATACCTCGGCCCCTAGATCTCCGGTTACCTAGAGAATAGGTTACTGAGTTACAAATTATGTGGTTTCATAGTAGCCTACTATGTAGGAAACTTGAGCCCGAGGGGACTATGTAGCTGACGAGTGATTTGCTTTCAGGCACGAGGACCTCCTTGCCACGCAAGCGGTTAACAAATCAAAAAAAAGCACCGCCGAGCCTGCTGCCTAGCACGCGGATGCTGATGCCGGATTTGGCAGAGTGGTGGCCCGACTTCGGGCTCGCGAGGAAATGTGTCGGAGTGCCGGGCGCGAAATCTCGATATGTACCGAAAACACTCGTGCACCGTCGCCTAGAGATTTGAGTGCCGGGACACACTCCAAGAACAGCCTCAAGTCTTAGACTTCGGGCTTTAGGGTCAGATTCACCCAACCCCCAGGTGAAACAAAACAAACATTGCCCCAAACGTTAGACATCAAACCCACAACGTGAATCTTAAATCCTAAACCCCTACCTAGCCCCCAAAAGTAGGTCCAACACCTATAAGAGATTGTTATTTGCATACTGTTGGGATCCAGGTAGACCATCGAAGCCCATGAATTATGGGGGCCCTGCAAAAAAGAGCAGGTTTTGGTAGGTTTAGATGAGGCTAAGGTAAGCCCGAATGCCTGAAACCCGCTTAAACCCCAAACCCTCAACCCCATAGCCCCTGAGCCCCAAACCTTAAACCAGAAGCCCTAAACCCCCAGACCCCTAAGCCCTACACCCTAAACCATAAGTCCTAAACCCTAGACCCCTAATGACCAGAAGCCCTAAACCCCTAGACCCCTCCACCCTAAACCCAAACCCTAAACCAGAAGCCCTAAACCCCTAGACCCCTCCACCCTAAACCCTAAGCTCTATGCTATAAGCCTTGAAACAGTTTCTCGGGCCAAGGCTGGCGAAGCTTCCGTGGAGGTGCCTGAAGCCGCTTCTCAAGTGGTGCAAGCTTGAGGGTTTAGGGTTAGGGTTTTGGGATAGGGTGTAGAATTCGGGTCCAGGGTTCAGGATTTAGACTTATAGTGTACTGGGATTTGGAGGGTCTGGGTTTTGAGAGTTTAGGGTTGCAGGGGCCCGGTCAGGATAGCATCGGGTGTATGGCTTTTTTGGGGGACTGGGTGTTCATGGGTGTAGAGTCTAGGGCCTAGCCCTAAGGGTCCGAGTACCTAATAATCATATACTCTCTTAAATATTGAACTACATAACGACTATCCTAAACCCAAGTACCTAATTATTGGGTCCTTTGGACCCTTAGGGTAGGGTGTGTGAAGGGATGTGTTGATGTGTTTGGTGTTTGCGGCGTGAAGGTCTCAGGATGAAGGATGAGGACCCCTAATGACTACGGCTGGGGTTTAGGGTTTAGGGTTTAGGGCCTAGGGTTTAGGGTTTAGGGCTTGAGGCTTATGATTTGGGAAGTCTTCCTGACATTTTGCCTCTTTTCAGGTGGGAACCCTAAACCCAAAACCCTAAACCCTGTTCAAGCAGGGCTTCCCCTCTCACAAGAACCACGGTGATGTTTAGGGTTTAGGTTTTAGGGTTTATGGTTCATGAGGGCTTCCCATCTCACAAGAACCAGGGTGATGTTTTGGGTTTAGGTTTTAGGGTTATGGTTCATGAAACCCTGAAGCCACAACAAGCGTCAGTATCAGTGCCTCGATAATTAGAATAGGGTCTTGGGCCCCTTTGTAGTAGGTATAACCATGGAATTATGAGGAATAACATACATACTTACGTGGGCGTCCATGGTAGAACCCGCAAAGCTTAAAGTCTATTGTCTATTGGCAATTTTTTGAGCTTCTATATCAAGCCCCTGACCCAAGCCTTCGCATCACTCGACTCTCGAGGTGCCACGGACGGCGACTGCATGTTGGCCTTCGGAGACTTGGGAGTTAGGGTTCAGGGTTCAGAGGTTTAGGGTTCACGAGTTCAGGGTTCAGGATTTAAGGCTTTCAGGGGCAAGGTTCAGGGTGTAGGGGTTTCAGGTTAGGGGCTGGGGTTTGGGGTTACGACTTTGAGAACTTAAGGTTACGCTGCTCTTGAGGGGTGCCCTAAGCCCCTTAATAAACCTTGTAGTCGCCCTACAAAAGTCCTCCTAAATATTCGTATACAGCGCCTTTTAAAACCGCAAGTTGCATTAAATTCCCCTCGGGGACCGACTTTCCTGGAGCTTAGAAAAGGCTTCTTTGAGCCCGCGGCCTCTGCAGCTTCCAGATCCCACAGCACCTTGCAGGGAATGAAACGTGAATTACTCAATGGGCTAGTACTTGTATCGTATATACTTTAGGGCCCAAGTACCAGTACCTACTACATAACAACTATAATGGCACTTGCACGCTCTGGGCTACAGACAATAGAATCACTACAACATCTACAACCTCTTCTCAAGCTATGCGGAGTAGTCCGTTCGGTATTATTACCATTGAGGCATAATACTGAAGGCTCCTGCTCATCATTCAATGCGAACAGGAAGGCCACTGCTCTCGGTGGCATAGGTGAGCTTGTGTTTTACTTATTACACTAAGGGTCCGAAGGACCCAACATTTAGGTACTTAGGTTTCGGATACTAGCTATGTAGGCTACTATTTGGGAAAGTACAGGATTATCAGGTACTTGGACCCGTGGGGTTATTGTTCTGCAAGAACCTCGAATGGAACCACCGATCTGCGCTGCGGATCGCTCATTAAGCGCAACCAGAAAGCTTGCAAACGAGACACAATACACCAAAACACAGCTAATCACGGCCAGCGTCTTCGTGAAGGTAAGCCACCCTTACCTTACGAAAGTCCTGAAATCCCTTTCTATCTAACTGTGAGCTTGTATATCGATCCATCTATCTCCGTCTACATGCAAATAGTAAACACAATTATCTGAAACTCGTACACGCTTGAACTGAACGCAAGCACACAGCTTATGTTTTTGTCCTTCAGTGGGTCATCGCACGCACGTGAGGCTCAGTAACTGCAAGTTCCATAAATGCATAGATGCTTACATAATCTTACATATTTACATCCATGTGTGTATGTACATTTACCTGCATAGATACATATTATATATATATATATGCTACCCCCCCCCTTGGGTTATCCACCCTGTTTGGGTGGAAATGACCGAATTGGCCCATTGCCCGGGCTGCGACGGATCCCGGATTGAATATCTCACCGATTGAAGGGGAATGCTTGGTTGATGGCTTTTCAGCAACCCGTTTACATCCAAACTATACATTATCTAGGTTTCTTGTAGAAGCCTTTGAAATCGTTTCTAGAAACCATATAGATCTCTACAAACGTCTCCCTGTACGAACCCTGATACATCCTATAAGGAACCCTTATAGAAACCCTCACGGAATCCCCACGAAAGCATTTTTTTGGTAGGTGCATGGACCCCTAATCCAATTCTCTTCTTTTATCTGTCCAAACTCTGGACTACGCCCCCTGCTACAGAATTACTAGGCTAAAACCCCTGAAGTTTTACACCCTAACAGTCAGTGTGGCGGTTGCTACTACTTGTGTATCTGTACGTGCATGTTTATGTAGTATTGCCGCAACCCCAAATAGGCACCAACTTATGCAACAAAGAATATTCAAGTAAGCATGCACCCCGAGTCACAATGAAAGAATCCCAACAAACATTGATGCAGCAACACATAAGATTGCTATGGAAGCCGTCGTTTCGTGTTTTGTCTTATCTTAGCTGTCCTAGCTTCCCCAATGCGAGCTTCTTCCTATTACATCATGATCGGGTATATCCCCAGGTGCAAACACATCATTACTAACAGTACAGACGTCGGCAGATTTGCAAAGCATTTGGCTCCAGATATCTTTATAAGGTTTTAAGACGCAGCGCGTATATTCCACACTCCCGCGCGATCTGGATCTGGAATGTGCCTATATGCGTGAATATACATGTGTGTACAGAGATCATCGGGTCAGCATTGGTCTGTGCAAGTGGCGACGCTGAATCCAGTTATGTCTGACGCAAACGCAACAGGTCATGCTTATAATCGTGAACTATTCAATATTATTGCTGTCTTGATGTTGTCGTTGCCGCGGCTGTTACTACATGGTTGAGCAATAACCATGTCTATGTGTGTTAGATGCAGAAACCCTGTATTTCCCGCCGCCAAAGGATATTGCCGTACCTTGCGTCGGCATCTTATATTTGAGGAACCTTACCCTTGTTTTGGGAGTTAAGGATTTGGTGCTTGGGGGGCTTGGGGGTTTGCAGCTTAGATATGAACCAGGCAATGAACGTTTATAACCTTAAACTGCTGTCGGGTTTCATTCGGGCAGCGGGGTTTAGGGCTCAGCGGCTCAGGGTGTGGGTTATTTCAGANCTTAGATATGAACCAGGCAATGAACGTTTATAACCTTAAACTGCTGTCGGGTTTCATTCGGGCAGCGGGGTTTAGGGCTCAGCGGCTCAGGGTGTGGGTTATTTCAGAGCGTAGGGTTTAGCGTGACTGATATAGAGAGACGACGAGATGGAGCCTTAGTGCATCACTACAAACCCCATTGAGTTCAATTGGCGTATTGAATTCAATAGGGCTGTCGGATTCAAGATCCAAGATTCAAGGTGTCACAGAAACTTTCCCAGGACATTTTGAATCTTCAATCTTGAATCCGGCAGCTCTATTGAATTCAATCGGCCTATTAAGTTCAATAGGCCTCACGGGTGGATTGAACTTCGGATGTATAATAAGAGGGCTGATTTCGTTACACGGCACTACTGTGAAGCGCGTTGACGTTCAGTCCGGAGTATTGAAGTGCAGTCCCGAGGATTGAACTTCAATACCCCTGGATCCAAGATTCAAGATCGTGGGGAAACTTTGTGCTGGAACCTCGAACCTTGAATCTTGGATCCGGGAGTATTGAAGTTCAATCCTCGGGATTGAAGTTCAATACTCGGGATGCATCGGGACTGTTCCCATTGCCCTAAACACACGTGCAGGCATGTACTCTAGCATCTGTTGAAATGTTTTAGTTCTGCAGACATACAGTACACATAGATATAGAGTAGCCTTTTAAACCGGTAGGTAAGTGACGGGAGAGGGGTCAGGGCCAGCATTCACAGGATTTACACCAAAACTGGTGGATAACTCGGGGGGCGGGGGGGTACCATATATATATATATATACGTACATACATACATACATACATACATACCTCCGACCCACCTACCTACGTACCTACTTACCTACGTACCTACGACCTACGTACATACGTGCATAAAGTATATGCGTTATACAGTTGTCCTCCTCAGGCACTAACAAGTGGAATGTCTCTGTGGTCAGGATGGCTTCCCGAAACGAGACTGGTCTAAGTAAGGATCTGCAAATCATTGCCCTTAAGGTTGATCGCAGCTCGGAGTATCACATGCCTGTCCCCCGCACCGAATCCCCGAGAATAACTGCGATTTCCAGTCTTCTCGAGGACTCATGTTTCTGTACTATGTACCCTAACTACACTTCATGCTGAGCGAACCAGGCCGCTGTCATCTCTGGCAGCAGCTTCCAAAGAAAAGGCGAATACTGCTACTGTATCACTCGCACGACTCAGCATGTGGATATCCTGTACCCTCTAGGAGCACAAACGCGCTGCGAACCCGACAGACCCCTGAAACAGAGGCCTTGAATCGTTGCAACGCGTGGGGAAACTCCACATCATCTGCGACCTCGGGAGGAAAACGAGTTTGGTTTGCGAGCAAGGCCTCTAAACCCAACACACTACCCTAAGGCCCCATAGTAGTTCCTTTTGGGGTTCATATTTAGAATCTTATCAGGTAATCCCAAACAGGAAGTACTATGGGGCCGCTGGCGAAAACAAACAGCTGACATGATAGACTAGGCCCGCTCATCACTGCAGCATAACCCCCAAAAATGAATTTCTCGGAAAACCTGAAGCCAGCTCTGAGCAAGAAACCCAATTCAAGCCACGTCTTGAGCCCCAAACCAGTCTATTCCCGAAGCGACTAAATCATGACCCACCGGCTCTGAACCGCCAACCTTGAACCTGAAAACCTGCGCCCTGCACCGTACTGGCACTATCACGGCGGTGTGGAGGTACCAGAGTTGGGAGCCCGAAAAAAGCACATAAGCAAAAATAAGGATAGGGATATCCCATATAAACCCCTTATAATGAAGCCCAGTGAGGTAGGGATATCCCCCTACAACGTTTGTGTGTATGCGCTTTTTGGGTCCCTAAGAGTTGGGAGCCTACCTTTCGAAATCACTTGCTCTTCAGCTCCCCACAAAAACCGAACTTTCCAGGAGAAGAGACACGGACGCGGATCAAGTCCAAGGCTTTGCATAGGGTTTTAGGCCTTTTTAGCCGCCCTGAGAACCAAACTAGAAAAATGCTTCTTATTAATCCTCTTAAGTCTCATTATAAAAAATTAAAACATAATTCCTAAGAGCTGCAAAGCCCCGGGTTCAGGATTTGGGATCTTGGGTCTTCTGCACCTTCCTGCTCAGACATTACTTGCGAAACCAAGGCGACGCTAAAACTTCCAAGCGTACCCCGTGAACATGAACACTACCTGGATTCCAACAGTATGTAGAATAATAACGGTTCGGGGTTTAGGGTTATGGGTGTTGGCAATTATATTACCTACGCGTGGGGGTTTAGGCAAGACCGAAACCACTCCGAAAACCCAAACACTGGACGAACGGCACCGTCAACCCTGAACCCTAAACCCCTAAAGCCTAAACTCCTAAACCCTGAACCTCTAAACCCCAAAACCCTAAACCCCAAAGCCCCTAAACCCTAGACTCTAAACCCCTAAACTCTGAAACCTAAACCTAGGAAAAGACGGGACCGGGCTCCGAGCAGGAGCCAAACTCCTGACCATTGCAGTCCGCTTGGGTGGAGAGAGTTCGGGCCTAGGGTTTCATTTTTTTCGGACTCGAGCAGGGTTTAGGGTTATAGGGTTATAGGGTTTTAGGGCTATAGGGTTTTAGGGTTTTAGGGTTTAGAGTGTAGGGTTTAGGGTTTAGGATGCAAAAACTGTATTGATTTGATTTTTTTGGTAAACAACAAAATCGGTCCATTAGATGCCTCACTCCCCAAAGCACATTACCCAAAGGGTCCATATACACTACTATTATGGAATTAGGTCCCAAAAACCATAATGGGGATGGTCTTTTGGGACCTAATTCCATAATGGTAGTATATGTGGACCCTCTGGGTTAGGGGTCAACTGCGGTTGCCAATAAGAAAACAGGATTGCCCTGCCGTTTGTTCTCATGGGTTTTCGTTCTCACAAGGACGAATCTACAAGGACCCTACATAGGAACCAACTCAAGAACAACTCCAAGTAAGGTTTGGGCCTCGCAGATCTGGAATCGAATCCTGTTTTCAGAGCGCAGGAACCTCCTAGTGTTACTACATTGTGTGGGGCACAAGCCTCAAGCCCGAGCCTGAAAAATAAAATCTTGTAAGTCTTGAGCTGCTACGCCGTTGACCCTTAACCCTGACACCCAAAGCCTACAAACCCTATAAACCCTAAACCCTATAACCCTAAACCCCTGAAATTCTAAACCGCACAGCGTGTCTTGCCGAATGCTAGGAGCTGCCTACAGTCGGTCGCCATGATTCCCAGTCCGTCGGCCTGCAGCAAGTACCCTAAGGGTCCAAAGGACACAGTACACAATAATTAGGTACTCGGGTTTGGGCTAGTAGTTATGTAGGTTGCTATTTTTGAGAGTATATGATAATTGGGTACTTGGACCCTTAGGGGTAGAGGGGGTTGGAACATATGAGGGCTATGTGATGCTATGTGGGCTTCTCTGGGTTTAAAACGGTAAGTTATAATACTGTAAAATGTGACTGTAGAAATGTTATAGGGTTATTATATACAAGATAACTAAAGTCTAGTCTACTACAGTTTATTAGCGAATACTATAGGAGGGCTACAGGGCTTCAGGTTCTCAGTTGAGGGGTTTGGCATTTAGGCTTTCGGGAAGGTTGGTTCAGAGTTCAGTGCGTAAGCGTTATGGCAAAAGAGTTCAAGAGTTCAGGGTTCATTAGTATGAGTTCTTTGTACATGTCCTTAACATCTGGGTAGGTTACTCGGGGCTAATGTAGGCCCCAAACCTCCCCTTGAAGAGTTCAGGGTTCGTGGTTTCGGGTTTACAGGGAAACCCGAATCCTAAACCCGGAGCCGTCTTGCCTTGTTGGGTCCTAAATCTAATTTAAAGTTGAGTTGATTAAAAGGCGCTAAAATGGAGACTATAGGTAAACCCCCAGTCCAACCCGAGAATAAAGCTAGCATATAAACCGGAAACCCTTCGCAAATTCTCGTTACACTCTACCGACTCTACCTGTAAACCAAATCACCCACCTTTCCTGCAATTCATCACAAACGTAGGTTGTTTTGGGCCACATCTATACTTTAAATCCCATAAAGCACGAATTCTTGAAACTCCGAATGCTGATGCTACATCCACAAAGGCAAAGCCAAGCCCACCTGCGAGCCCGTGCTGCAGCGGAAGGCTGCCAGGCTCTGCTCAACAGCAGAGACCTGACCGTTTTCGTGCTTCAGGAAGAACACCATTAAGAGCTGAGGCTTAAAACGGGCTTGGTTAATGGCCTGGACCCCGGATCCTGAACCGTAAGTTTGAGGCGCTATTACGGCTCAGGTTTATGGCTTCGAGCCTGTGTGAGTTTAGATTGAGGGCCTTTTCGTGGGATGTCGTAGGGTGTGTTCATGCGGTTGGCACTCGGGTCACTGACAAGTTCAGCGCTCTACAGGCACTTGGGCAACAAACTCAGTGTAGGACTAAAGTCTTAGCACAAGTTCGGTTTACTAATCTTACGGCTTTTGGGAGAGTGTAGGCTTTCGGGGGCTAGCCGGACTGTGGGGTTCAGGGTTGCGGCCTGACAGCCCTCAAACCCGGAAAGTCCAAGCATACAAATAGTACCTACTTTGGCTACTTTGGCCTCTGCAGTCTATAAATGGTACCTACTTTAAGACTTTGGGCCAGTTGGAGTCTTTGGGAAAGGTTCAGAGTTGAGTTTTCCGGGTTCGATACCTCTAGCACCCTGAGCCCGAAGTTCGAAAGTGACTAAGTCACGCATGGTCAAGACGACCCACTGCTAAGCGCCAAAGGGGCCTTAACATATAGAATAATGCTTTGGGTGTATATCAAGGGATGTGATTACTAGAAATTCCGACACCCCTACTATACTCTTGCCATACAACAGCAGGCCAGTCACCAGGGTGCTACTGCAATCAAGACGCCAGAGACCCTTCTCCTTGTAGAACCGACCTTGGTATGGGATCGCCGCAGTCAAGTCGGAGTCAGATGTTTGAGGCGTTTAGGTTCTGCCCTCAGTTTCAGGATTACTACTTGGGGGAATTGTCCATTCTTCACTTTCCCTGGTCGTCGTAGTGGTCGTGGTAGGTGGTATGTAGTAGGTGGCAGGTGGCAGACAGCAGGTGGCACGTGGAGGGATATAGGGGTAAGGTAGCAGCGGAATACAAAGCTGTGGTTGTTCCTGCTGCTACAGTAGCACAAGCTTCGAACCACATGAGGCGCCAACACTGCATCCTGGTGAGCGATGTCTGCAAGAGCCTCCAGCAGACTCACAACAGGATCCATCCCAGAGCTCAAGCTTAAGCATTAGCTCGGGACTACACCCAAAACCTTAGCAGCCTGAGCCCTAAATCTAATCCAAACCTCAAAGGGTTAAGGATGTATTCAGGGGGTCCCGTGGGTTCATTGATCCTTGGCTTGAAACTCTCATATGAAGGGTGAAGGGCGTTTAACGACCCCGACACCCCGACGTGAATCTTCCTTCCATGAAGTATTTTATAAGCTTCCACTGCAGGCCGTGCCTGCGCCAGTTGAACTGGTGGGCTTGCAGGCCTGGACCATGTTCAAGATAAGCTACTATAGCGAGCTTCAGGACTAGAATTGGCTTTCAGGGTATACCTATTCAAGGGACTATAAGGGAAATACGAGTACTTGATATGAAAGACCCTTCTAAATATTTCAAACAGCCTTTCTATGTCTTGTTCTTGAGGTGCTTGGGGTTTTTGCTCTATCCGAAGGAGTCTCATGCGTCACCAGCTGCCCGGCGGCTGCGTGCATCTGAAGCTGAGAACTCCTAACTCCCGATCCTAAGCTCTCGCCGTGGAATTGTGGAAGCCTATGTTGTGGAACCCTACAAACCCTAAACAATAGGCCGTGGGGTGGGGGCTTCTACTGGAGCGCGTACAGCACAGCAGCACACACAACGGCAGCAAACGGAAACTTCCCAAGGGGATGTTTGCCAGGCGGCACCGCAGACTAGCACCTTTGGGGCTCGAGGCTGTAGACAAGTAGCACCAACAGGAGATTTAGGAAACAAGGAACCCCTGGACAAGAAGACAAACGACAGAGAAGGACTCTCGTAGTCCCGTAATCCCCTCCAAACCTTCAACACCATCAAAACCAAAACACCTACACCCTGGGCCCTATGCTTCGTTTAGGCATTTGGTCTGAGATGCCCTCGACCCTCAACCCTGAAGCCCTGAACCCTATAACTGCGTCGGACTACGATACTACTGCTTATACTACTACTTCCTACTACTACTACTACTACTACTACTACTACTAGTACTAGTACTACTACTACTACTACTACTACTACGACCAGGCATCCGACACTACGGAACCCGGGCGCATCTTCTTCGCTCTTGGCCTTGGCAGAGGAGGCCGAAGCTTCGGGCTTTTCCGGTTACGGCACGGTTTCAGGGTTGAGGGTTTAGGGTTTGGGGTTTAGGGTTTAAGGGTTGAGGGTTTGGGGTGATGGTGTGAAGAATTTGTAAACAAGAACTGGTACACTTCTAAGTAAAAGCGGTTATAGTGAGATTACTGTGCTCACTTTTGTGCGTGTGTACAGATGTGTTTAGATGCAGCGATCTGCGACATAAATACTTCAATACCGACACGCGGACGTCCGTGCAATCACAGGTAATCGGTAAGTTTAACTGTCTGCCGACCGATCTATCTACATAATTATGTATGTATGCAGGTAGATGCGTGCGTGCACAAATGCATACATACGTACCAAGAGGCCTACATGCATGTATAGCTGCATATGTGCATACATGCATACATGCGCACTTACGTACACACATGCCTGCGTCCATGCATGCGCAAGCATGGACAAACATACACATGCACGATAAGCACACAGACACATACAAGGCATACATACGTACACACCTGCATACATACAAATGCATGCATGCATCAATGTATGCATGTATGCATGAATACACATACATTTACATGTACGCATACATTCACAAGTACATATACATATACGCATACATACCTGCGTACGCATGTGCATGCATGCCCACATACCTACAGACGCACACATGTTCGTACACACATCCATGGACCCGTGCATGATCTCCACGTTGTCGCTGCTCATGATCCTCCGCCCTCGCCTAGGCCCCTTGCTACTTCCTCAAAAACCGGCGCCTCAAAGTAAAAGCACCAAACAAATATCTGCATTCGCAACACGCGTAGTTGCAGCAGCACATCGCAGCACTATCGACATTGGCAATCAAGAAACACGAGATTTCTCCGCCCATGTCCCAGACCACGGGAACCTCACCGGGACCCCTCGGCTGACAGCCCGGTGTCTCGTGGATGGTTACACACACTGCACCTGGTCGTAATCCTAAATTATGGGACCTACTGAGCACCCAAAGCAACAAGAAGCACATTAGAGGCACCTTAAACAAAAAACTCAAGCTGCAAAGCCAGCCGAAGACTGCAGCAACGGCCTCCCTGAGCTCCGGGCTTGGCTTTCGGAGCGATCTCGGGAGGCGATGTCACGCTAGCCCTGATGGCTGTAAGGTATTAGGGTGAATGAAGGGTTCAGGGTTCCGATAGTGTGGGTTTACGATGCTTACCGGCGAAGTCGTGCGAGGGCGACGTAGGCAGGGACGAAATTCATCATGACCATGATCATCACCATCATCAGCGTCTGCTGCCACATCATTTGCTCAGCACCGTCACGGACAGAACAACGAGAGTAACGAGAGAAGGGCTCTTCGTGGACCGCCGTTGAAATAGTAGATCCATGCATTCAAGACAAGTTACTTCGACTATTTATCCTGGAAAGAGCCCACGCGAATGTTAGGCCGAGAAATTCAAACCTGGAGCCCAGGATGCTCCCACATCGATGGGTCTAAACTCAAGAATCCCCTTCATTCCCAATGCTTCCAGAACTCCTTCACGGCACGTGTAAAAGAGAAGCCGTAACAAACACAAATACAGTACACGTATATAGTCATGGTATAATGTGCACATATACCGCGAAACCCTCTTTGTAACTTTGAGCTACGAGTTTTCCGACCTCCGCTGAACCTTCATCGTCTCCAAAGCTCGTGGCAGCAAGGCCTCACAAGGCATCTCCTTTCAGCTTCCTTTCAGCTTCTGTTTGCGGCGCTTGGGCATTGAGTTGAAGAGGCATATAGAAAGCTGCGTGGCTCGGCGTCCAAGAGTAGTTTGCACAGTGCATTCGCTGAACTCCAACTGCCAACAGCTGTGACACCACACACGACATTGAAAAGAAAATTGCCAACGTTTTGTATATGTGTACAAACTTGCACACACTTGGAACTACATGTGTGTGGTGCAAACGCATGTAGGTCTATCTGTGTACATGCATATGTATGTATATGTATATATATATATATGGAGAGCGAAAAAGAGACACACGCACACACGCACACACACACACACACCCACGCACGAACACACCGCAACATGTGTACATACAAAGACAGCCTGACTCTCAAAGGAAACACGTATGAAGAAGCGGATGCCTCAAAGCCCCAACCCCAAGAGACACTAAACCTTAAACTCTAAACCCCAACCCTGTAAGCTCTAAGCCCCAGACTCTGGACTCTGAACCCGTAAAATCTAAACCTCAAGAGACCTAAAGAGCTGCCTCGCTGATCACTGTGCATGCCGACTGCTTCGAAGCGCTGAAGCTAACCTGGACCCGAACGGCTGCTTGAAAGTTCCAGGTACATGGCTGAAACTACATACATACATACGTACATACATACATACATACATTTGCATTACGTTATGTTACATTGCATTGCATGCATGCATGCTTACATGCATATGGATGTTGTTCTAAATTAAGGGAGCCATGCCCAGGCATTAGCACAGAGCCCTTGCGACGTCTTGCGCGCGCAGGGGTTGTCACTCATATCAACATAACCCCTTCACAAACCATAAATTAACATGCATTTCGACTTAGTTAGTATGTTATGTATCTTGCGCCCGCCCTTGCGCCAGCTTGCGCGCGCACGGTTTTTTTAACTGTTGTTCACCACCATGCAAAGCCCTAATGCCGGCCCTACTCTTCCTACAAGAGGCGGGGGTTTAGAACGGCATCCATATATAGACATAATATGTGTATCTATGTACATAAAGGCTCGCCTCTAGCCTGTTTACGCTTCAGGCTTGCCAGGCATACAGATTTCAGGGTTACGAGTCCTAGGTGCGGGTGCGGATATGGATTGCATGGCTTTCTCCAGAGCTGGGTGAATTAAATATAAAGGGGCTTGAATACCTACCAATCCTGATCCCTGGGGTGCAATATGTTGTTGTGTATGTATCCCGCCCAAAGCCTGAATGACCACAAACCCACACATTCCAAACCCAAAATCGCCCGAAATTCGACACCGCAGACGCATGTCGTTCTGCTCCTACACAGAAACCAAACTCAACGTATTGAACTAGTCAGACTGGCAGCTGAAGCCGCGAATAATGCCTAAGCTCTGAACTCCCCTGAACGAGTAACCCTAACGCAGGCCCTATTCCTATATTCCCTCAACCTTAATTCTGAGCCCGAAAAACCTGAAGCCTACCTATAGTCTCCATTGTAGTTCCTTTTTGGGGTTACCTTATAGGATCCTAATTACATATTTGGTTAAACCAAAAAAAGGAACTACAATGGAGACAAAAGGTAGATCTTAAACTTTCAGCCCTAGATCCTGAAACCTAAACGCAGCATCCTCGAAGTCCCGAAGTCCAAAACCCTGGGCTTTTAAGTAACCAGGGAGAAAAAAGTATAAACTTTTTTCATAATGGTTCCCTTTAAGGAAAAAAGTATTAAAGTATGGTACTCCAAAGCCCAGAAACCCCCTCAAACCCCCAAACCCATGAAAACCCCAGCAAAGTCCAGCATGGTTGCCCTCCTGTCTGGAAGCGAATGGGCATTTCTTGTTCCTTTTGCCCGTTCAGGGTTTACGGTTTAGGGTTTAGGGAATTTTCTGCGAAGGCGGAACGTTTCAGTCGCTGGTGTCCCAATGCTGAACCTTTGGATGCAAACGTGCGTGTAGCATGGCTACGAGCAATTGCAGAACACCTTGCTAATTTGGATGCTGTCATCGACAAGTTCAACTGAAACGCTTGCAACCCGTACGTAGAAGGTATAAGAGTCCATAAGGCTTACTATAAGGGATCTATAGTAGGGTTCTATAATTAGCCTATTCCTCATGCTTTGAGTAGGCAGAAGTCATGATGGCTGACACTGACGGACGAATGTCCGACCGAAACTAAACCCCTAAACCCCTCCCTAAACTCCTAAACCCTAAACCCTATAAGCTCCTAAACCCTACAGCCCTAAACCCTAAACTCTAACCCTCGGGCCGAAGACGAGTGAGGGGGGGGGGGGCGGGGGGCCTTGGGAAGCCCGCAGAGCCAGCGAACAAAGTTCAGGTAGGAGAAAGTTGCGGAGATCTCCTGAGTTTAGGGTTTACGGGCTTTGGGCTTAGGGTTTTTTAGGGTTTAGGGTTTACGGGCTTTGGGCTTAGGGTGTTTTAGGGTTTAGGGTTTACGGGCTTTGGGTTTAGGGGGTTTGGGGTTAAGGCTGTATAAGGGTCTTTCTGGAAGGGTTAGGGTCGAGAAGGGCTTAGGGCCGGGATAGGTTTCTTCCAGCTTTGGGCCCCTGTGGGTCCTGAAGAGATTATGTCCCGAGGCCTCCTTTGGGCTTTACGGTTTGTCGGGTTTAGGGCATTTGGGAGTTTCCGAAAATGGGGGCCCCTAGTCCCCTAATAGTACCACCCCAAATAGTAGGATCCTTATTATAAGGACCCCAAATAAGGTACCCCTAAGTTTCGGAAACTCCCATTTCAGCGCGTTCGAGTCTCCAGGAGAAGGTTGCCCGTTCGGATTGAGGGTGCCCAGCTTGAGGCTTTAGGGCCCTTCTGCTTGGGTGCACGGACCCTTCGGGTGAAGCCATGCACCACTAGGGCTTGAAGACCTATAAGGTTTAACCAATCATTTCTGGTGGTTGGGGGGGGACCCCAGCCTTGCACTCAGCGCTCAATGAAGGGTTTGGGGTGTAGGGAACGGTAGCGAGGGTTTCAGGGTAGCAGGTATTGGCAGGCTCTGCAAGTCTGTTGTAAACCTACACAGTTGGATCAATAGTGTCAGGGCCCCGGAGGCAAACATTATACCCCTCCCGGATTGAAGAAACCCCCCATGCTACAAACGCAATTCCAGCCCTAAACACCTGAAACCCTAAAAAGGCGGCCCTACAAAGCCCTATAATCAGCTCCAAACCGCACGCTGGACCCTAACCTGTTCTAGCCATGAAGGCCTGTTAGGCACCTACGCCCGAAAACTGCACCGGGGTCCGGGCGGCCCTATGAGCGGCGGAGGCCTGGTGTTCGTCCTCGCTGCTTGCAGCGCCCTGGCACGTAGGAGTTAGGCTTTGGGGTTTAGCGGGGTGTAGGGCTTAGGGCTTAGGGTTCAGGGCTTCGGCTCTATAAGGTTTAGGGCTTAGAGTTTAGGGCTTAGGAGTTAGGGTTTAGCACTTAGGAGCTAGGGAAGGAGGCCGGGTTTAAGGATTCAGGGATTTACTGCGTAGGGTCCAGGGTTTTAGGGCTTGCGGCTTCTAGGGCTCAGGGTGCAAAGTTTGGCTGAAAACATGAACTGCCAGGATTTTAGGGTATACGGTTAAGGTGCCCGCGCATCGACAAAAGCAGCCATGCAAAAGCAATGCAAGCAGCGCTCTCTCGTCGGTGCCAGCAACAACGGACCTCGATGACAGTGGGTTTGCGAGTTTCTACTATTGGCCTGCATTGTGGCCACTGTGTTGGTTGCCTGGTTGTTTGCAACAAAGGTAGCCATAAACTCGCAGGTTAACCAGAAAAAAAAGACTACAATTGAGCGTGTGGGTAGCTTCGGGGCGGGCGAGCTACGATAAGTCAGACTCTCTTCTTCAAGAGTGTTACATGTGGGTTGCATTCTAGCTGCATAGTATTTTTTCCAAGAGCACAAGGGCTTTGGGGATCCTTTCGGTTGGGTCTATGGTGACAGATCCCTGGGGGTGGGGGTGGGGGTGGGG
>BGNK01002199.1:18072-76606 GCA_003297005.1 Symbiodinium sp. clade A Y106
AAGGGCTTTGGGGATCCTTTCGGTTGGGTCTATGGTGACAGATCCCTGGGGGTGGGGGTGGGGGTGGGGGGTGGGGGTGGTGGGTGTGGGTGTGTGGGTGTGGGTGTGTGGGTGTGGGTGTGGGTTCGCAACTTCGGGAACCACATTTGCTCGTTGTTGGGCTCCTTGTGGCTGGAGATGGCCCAACACAGACAAAACACAGTGGAGGTTTCTACTACCAGTACTCCCACTCTAATCCCAAAACTTACACCCAGACACATTCGAAGGAGACTCGATGTACACTCACTTTCAGCCGTACTTATGTATCCTTTTTCTGCTAAGCCCTTAAAGACCCAACCCCGCATGACCCCGATATAAACTCTTCACTGTTGGCCCTCTTATGGACCCTTAATAGGTCGAGCCCTTAAAGAAAATTTAGGACCTCCCTAAAGCATCCGTTAAGGATCCCTTAAAGACTCTTCGTTCTCAGCTCCCTGCTTCCGGATTTCGGAAGGCAGCGCCGCCTCCTGGGAAGCCGGGTTCTTTTTGGGCTGCTGGAGGGGCCACAACAAGGGGTCCTTTAGGGGGCGGGTTCAGGGTGTAGGGTTTGGGGTCTAGGGCGTCTACGGTTTAGGGGGGTTCCCTTGTTAAAGAATTCCTTGGAGCTTCCTTCCTTAATGGGTACCTTAAAGCCGGGCTCCCCAAAGGGGTCCTGCAAGATGGAGCCAGAAAATCAGAGGGTGTAGCCACAAAATCATTGCTTTAGCAACTTTACTTTAAAAAAGTTCGGAAGGCTGCACTCTACCTTCGTTCCCAAACCTCCAAGTCTTACTGAACCCTAAACCCCAAACCTCCAAGTGGAGAACGTGCCGATTCGGAAGTCCTCGAGTAAGCGCTCGAGAGCCTGTGCCTGACCAAGGATTTCATGTCGGGCGTTTAGGAGAGCTTTGCTGAACCCTAAGTCATATAGCATCCTGAAGATGAGAACCCCTAACATCGTAAACCTGATACCCGATTATACAATATACTAAACCCTAAGCCCTGAACCCTAAACCCCTAAACCCTGAACCCTAAACCTTAAAGAGCGGGCAACAAAGGCACAGGAGGTCGCGAAATGTAAAATGTCACCCAACTATGACAAAGAATAGTGCACAATGGTCAGTATGGCAAACCATGAAATCTTATCTTAGCGGTGTTAGCCGCGACATGAAAGAAACGCAAGACTTCATCACGGTCAAAAACCGACAGCTCATAATACAGGCTTCACAGTTGAGAGAAGTGCTACCTAACCCCACCCCCCCCCATTACTAGGCAAAGTAATGGCCCGACGACCAGAAAAGGCTACTAGTCTAAATACTTTTGGGATCCAGGTAATGTCTAAAGAGTATGGTACTCACTGCAACCAGCACCCTTCTGACTGCCAACTGCCAGCGATTGGCCAGAGCAAGACTAAAGCAAACCTCGCTGGAAATATCTTTGGAATCCCAAAACCCTACATCCCAAGCCATAAAACCTAAACCCCGGAGCCCCTAAATCCTAAATTCCCTCCGAAACTCGAAACCTTCAACCCTAAACCCTAAAAAAAGAAACCTTCGACCCTCTGAGCCCTTTGCAACGGACGCCGTTCTTCAAAAAAAACCTGCAAGATCCCAATGTAGGAACATGATTAAGAAACCTTGAGTTTTCCTTTAAAGGGGTCTCTAAGGGTTACTATAAGGGATCTATAAAGGTACTATAAGGGATCTATAAGGGTACTATAAGATTAAGAAACCATGGGCCTTTATTAGGGTTCCTTGTATAAAGCCTACTATTTTGGGGTTCTTGAGTTATAGGCCCAGGGTTTCTTAATCAGGTTCCTACATTACTCCTGCGGTCTTCTCACATCCTAGCTCGAACATCCGAACTTAGAAGGTTCGAGTTCAGGGAAGGAAAACCTGTGCACCTCAAAGCCTCAAAGACAAACCTTAAACCCTAAACCCAAACCCGTAGGAGCCTTGGGCAGCAAGTCGGGATCATCGGACCTTTATGCAATTTCTGGGGGCTATCTGCAGTTTTTCTTATACAGGGACTACAAAGGGAAACGCCTGCGGTTACTCATCAAGAAGTCGGCAAGACAACTGGGATACTAGGCAAAGGTAACTAGGATACCGACTTCGATGGGTTCTGGACCTTTGGAGAGTCTGTTGACTCAGTCTAGTCCTTCAAGACTTCGGGATCTACTTCGGGAGCTACATCCCTCAGTCTATTCCATCAAAACTCCGGGACCTACTTCGGGACCTAGGTCCCTCCCTCTATTTTGCCAAAACTTCGCGAGCTACATCGCTGCATTGAAGCCCCCGCCCTAAACCCTAAACCCCATGTTCAGGCATCCTCACTATGATTTCCTTGTACATGTCCTCACAAAGTTGGCTGTGGGAAGTAGGGTTCAAGGTCGTCGGGCGACTGGGGCTTAGGGCATGGGTTTGGGGTCTTTTGGGTTTAAGGGCTGGCGTTCGGAGTGTAGGAGTCGGAATCAATCCTGCACCCTGCGCCACGCTTCTCAATGGCGTCTGGTCGTACATGCTAAGGTGTGTCTATGTAGCCAAGCTGCCTAGAAGATGACAGCACCAGGCCAGAGCCCCAAAGGATTTGGATCACCAAGGCTCAAAACACAGGAACTCATTGCACCGTTGGGAGAACCATCTGATACTCTAGAAATATGGCAGTAAAGCCGAATGTGTAGACTCAGCGGCAGCATGTCGGAGAGCTTGGATGATGTTGGCTGACGGTTGCTCGCATGTACTTGTCGTGGTATACTACACCGTAGTATATCTCCCTTGGTACTCGAACGTCCTGACATGCATGAAATCTGCACAAATGCGTGTGTAAGTAGACACACAGCAGCCAATGACAAGCTCCGGATGACATACAACAACACATGAAGCTCGGCGATTGGCTGGTGTGATCCCTGCTGATCGAATACTCAGCAGCTTGAACATCTTCAACCAAAGAGCCTTCAAAAAAGACCAAACTTAAGCAACACGATATGCCAAACCATAGGTTCAACAAACATTCTCAAAACCCTTCACTACAAACCTTAGCCACCGACGGAAGCCCCTAAACTCAGAAAGTTGAGGCTCGGACGCCAGCTCGGGAAGCCTCGGCACAAGGGTTGTCTACCCTCACTAGGCTTTGATTCAGCGATTACCCCGAGGGTCCAAAGGACCCAATAATTAGGTACTCGGCTTTAGGATAGTAGTTATGTAGGTTAGGATTTTGGAGAGTATATGATTATTAAGTACTTGGACCCTTGGGGTTAGGGTCTCGAGTCTAGGGTCTCGAGCGGTCTAGAGTCTAGAGTTTAGGGTTTAGGGTTTAGAGTTTAGGGTTAAGGTATCAGAAGGTTAAAGGAGCAGGGATTGGTGCTTAGGTAGTTTAGGCCATATATTGTTCGTGCTGTTAGGCCATATTAATCTACGTGGTTGTTCGTGCTGATTAACCCTTTCCTCATTTCGCTTGTTCTTTTCTCGTTTGATTGACAACACCCGTGGATGAAGGCGGTAGTGGCACGATCGTAATGCCAAAGCGCCCTAAGCACCTATAGGAGTTCTGCATTAGGAGTCAGTGTTATGTTATGATTCGTGCGAGTATCCCCCGCAACAGTACCAAGGACCCTTTGGGCATTACAACTCTTCCTCAGGAAGGGGCTCTAACACAAGTACATTGCAACGCAAGCGCGTAAACAGAGACGATTGACGGCGATATCCCTGTACGGAGGTAGGATTCGGCCCTTTACGTTTAAACTTCTTGCCTCTAGTTTAGGGTTCTAGGGTTTGGAAATTTCGCCTCACAGTTTTAACTATACCCAACCAGCAAACACTTCAGGACCTTTGCGAGGAACAGCGAACCATCGATGCTTGAAATCCAGAAAACTACGGCCATGCCCCAAAATGGACTTACCTGAACCCTGAACTTGGACCCCAAATACTAACATTGAGCTTCGGAGCCACAGGCATAGTCTGGGAAAGTTAGCTTTGCATATACGAAGCTGCATGGGCAACCTGCGACCCTGAGCCACGAAGCATTGGAATCAACATCTGCTGGGAACATATTGAAGCCATATAACTGTATAGTCTGTGTTTTAAGACGATTACCACTTTCTCTCTCTGACAACTAAGATTCTCGCAAATGATTGCCACCGCAGTAGCTGCAGTATCCTGCTTGAAAATTAGCCTGGTCAAGTTTGGCTCTGAATCTGAATCTTCCCTTGAGGGTCCATGTACCCAAATAGTATATACATTGGCCTTAAAGTAGTCCCTATATTCGTACATAGGGCCCAAAGTATATACTAGTTGGCGAACACGGACCCTTAGGGTTCTAAGTGCCCTGCACGTGCCACTGGTAGGCCTCGAAGAAAGCTTCCTCACAGTCAAAGGCGTAATATAGGGGCCTGAATGATTAGAATAGGGTTTCGGGGTATATTATACAATAAGGAACCCTCAAAATAGTATAGGTAATTTAAAGACCGCTGTATTACCAGCACCTCTCCTCACAGGAGTTGTGAAGCTCAGCAGCTTAATGCTGGAAGGTATAAAGTGAATAACTATATTATGGTAGCTTAAACTGAGCTCCTATGACCCACACTGCGACTGCCGCTCCGTTCTGAAAGGCTGTTTGCAAGTACTCTCACTGCACAATGCTCACCAAAAGGTGCCAAACACAAAAGGAGAAACCATCACGACACAGGAGAAACACTCCTGAAGGTCCAAGCAAAGCACTGCAAACTCTCTGAATCATCGTCCTGCTCTCCTCTCCATGCATTCGCCTACCATCTATGTTCTCATCCGGCTATCTGTCTATCGGTAGATGGACCAGAATGAAGATGTAGATATGGGTGGTTGTCAAAATTATGGTCCCTTTTGGGGTCCCTAATATAGTACGGCACCTATTATTTAGGGTACCCCAAAAGGGACCCTAATTTTGACAACCACCCATATGACTGACAGAACACAACACACAGCACCACAGGACTGAATCCTGAAATCCTGATACACTGTAAACCCTAAGACACGGCTCAATCCCCGCGAGAGTCCAGGGTTGAATTGGCTCGAGTTCAAAATAAAGGGACTTTCAACTGTAGCGGTGCAGCTCCCGGACAAAAATCTCCTCTTGCCATGCTGTCAGCGAGGATCCCGGAAACGAATGCAAACACAGAGAAATATGTTGAACCCTTACACTGCACCTTACAAACCCCATCACCCAAGGTTTTAATCGCAAACGCTTCCAACACAAAACCCCTGAAGCCCCTTAACTTGAACCCTTTAGACCACCCGAAACACCCTTAAGAATCCAACCACCCCTAAACCCTAAACCCTCAACCTCGCACCCTACACCCAAAACCCGAACTCTTTAATGGACCCCCAAAAAACACCTCCATCAAGCCAAGCCCTACACCCTAAACCCTATGATTTTCCCTAAACCATCTACACCCTTCACCCTAACCCTATAATCCCTAAACCCTATAATCCCTAACCCTATAATCCCTAAACCCTATACACCCTAAGCCCTCTACACCCTAACCCTAAACCCCGCAAGAAACCTCAGGCCTTGATCGCCTGCGCCGGCAGCCGGAAACACTCTCCGAGCCTCCTTCGCCGCGCTTCCACCTTTCGGGCTTAAGGGCTTAAGGCTTAAGGTTTACGGCTTAGGGTTGACAGGGTTATAGGGTTTAAGGGTGTATAGGGTTTGGGGTTTAAGGTTGTGGTTTAAGGGTTTAGAACGTAAGGGGGCTTACAAGGCCTTGATGGCTTCAAGGGTTCAGGGTTTTCGGATTTTAGGTGTTTAGGACTTTTGAAATTCAGGGCTTGAGGTAGTAGGGACTTACAAGGGTTTATAGGTTTTGTGGATTTTCGGGGCTTTAGGCTTTATATAAGGGTTCAGGGTTTGGGGTCTTTAGGTTCGGTTTTTAGGTTCGGTTTGAGGCTTTAGTATTGAGAGCTGAGGGTTCAAGGGTTTAGGGTGGCTTAGGGCTTACGGGCTTGGAGATGGCTGGGGCGGCGGCACTAGAGAATTTAGGGTCTGACTGAGGGTTTAGGGTTTATAGGGTTTAGGGGTTTAGGGTTTAGGGGCTCAGGGTTTAGGGGTTTAGGGTTTCTGAAAGGCTCCTTCACAATACGATAGAACCATTAAGGGTCCCGCCCATTGGGCTGGCAAGCAACTCGGGGCTTAGGGTTTAGGGCTTTTTGGGCGGAACTGTTTTTATCTGCACTGGCACTTCCTTTTCTTCGCTAACCTCTTCTGCGAAGAGGATCCCTGCTTGACCCAAGTAATATAGGGGCCTTAATAGTTTTAATCGGGTTTTGCGGCCTATTATACTATAAAGGTATTAAGGACCCCCAAAAATATATTTGTAATTATTCAAGCCCCTATATTACAAAAGCATCCTGCTGAGACTGGTGTCTTGAGGTTACAGGTCCCATGGATCCTCCGGGGGTTTAGGCTTTAGGGTGGTAGGGGATTTTGGGGTTGTGGGGTTTTTAGGTTAGCGGGCTCGCGGTTAAGGGGAACACGGGTTTCGGGTTTGTATAGAATTTGGTGGTTTAGGGTCTAGAGGTATAGGGTTGGCAGTACAGTGCGGGTTTAGGCTTTAGCGATCTAGGGATTTAGAGTTTCATGACAGCACTCATGTGCCGTGGCCTCTTCGCTGCTGAATGCGCCTTCGGCCTCCCACTCACAGCCACGGTTTCGGCGTTTTGGGTTGAGGGAGAGACTCTGAGGCGTCAGTTCTGCATGGTGCTGTGCTACAATGTCTACAGTGAACCCCAGAAGAGTTGGAATATGGAATTAGGATGATTGGTGGTGGGATTCCCTATACTATACGTCAAGGGTATGAGGATAATGATCTTCCGACTTTCTGGCTGTTGCTATAGAGGTAGCAAAAGTGTCCATTGTAGTTCCTATTCTGGGCGAAACAGTTTTTCTTGGAGGATCCTAGTTCACCTAGAAACGGAACTACAGTGGAGACTGTAGGTAAGCCAACAAATCAATCTCAAAGCACCTACCCTCAAGCCTCTAAAGACATCTGCGGCATCGCTGCAGATTTCCAGGTGAATTGAAACTCAATGTATCGGCTAGGGCTGCCAGTTGCACAGCTTCTTGTAGAGGGCCGATGCCTTAAAGAACCGAAACTACTAAACTCTGGTAACCTGCCGTGAGCAACCAAGTGGCACCACCATAGTTGAAGCACAAGCCACATCCAACGGAAAATCGGCCTCCCCAACTGTAGCTCCAACGTGTAGGCCAACATTTGAGGCCGGCGCTGAAACCTGCCGCTGCCCCGCAATCCCCCCGGTGAGCACCTTGGCACATCGCCTCACCGTCATCTGCCAAGTGCGACACAGGTTGGCCAAGAGGGGACCGCAGCCGTAGCACTGTATTGGCTGTCATGCAGCTAGGTACAGTACTGGCAGCATAGGCTCCACACCCGGCCAACGGTGTGAAATTTGCTTTCTGCTGTAGGCCGCACTTCAGCAAATTCCGGGTAGAGCAAAGATTTGGCAAACTGGTGTCACAGCAACATCAGCCCAACAACTGCGCAATGACATATTACACTTGTCACGCAGGCTTCATGTGCGGAATTACATTCGAAGCAAAAATCATGTGCAAAGAACATCTGCCTGAGCAACGACAAGTCCTTGCAAGTCAACATATTTGACGACCGCACTCAAACCTGTCGCTGCCCAGCACAGTGGCCGTATAGATCCGAGTTCAGCGACAGCACATGCACGTATGTGGTGTGCTTTTGACAGAAACGGCCTTGTGCTACGTGTACTTCCGCGTGCACGCATATGCAGCTATCTACAATCGTTACGTGTTGTGCAAGAGCAGGCCAAACAGTGGCCAAACCCAACGGAAAATCGGCCTCCCCAACTGTAGCTCCAACGTGTAGGCCAACATTTGAGGCCGGCGCTGAAACCTGCCGCTGCCCCGCAATCCCCCGGTGAGCACCTTGGCACATCGCCTCACCGTCATCTGCCAAGTGCGAGACAGGTTGGCCAAAAGGGGACCGCAGCCGTAGCACTGTATTGGCTGTCATGCAGCTAGGTACAGTACTGGCAGCATAGGCTCCACACCCGGCCAACGGTGTGAAATTTGCTTTCTGCTGTAGCCGCACTTCAGCAAATTCCGGGTAGAGCAAAGATTTGGCAAACTGGTGTCACAGCAACATCAGCCCAACAACTGCGCAATGACATATTACACTTGTCACGCAGGCTTCATGTGCGGCTTACATTCGAAGCAAAAATCATGTGCAAAGAACATCGGCCTCCGCAACGACAAGTCCTTGGAAGTTCACATATTTGACGACTGCACTCAAACCTGTCGCTGCCCAGCACAGTGGCCGTAGAGACCCGAGTTCAGCGACAGCACATGCACGTATGTGGTGTGCGTCTTACACAAACGACCTTGTGCTACGTGTACTTCCGCGTGCACGCATATGCAGCTATCTACAATGACAGGAGCTGCGAGCATGCATGCACACATGCATGTTCGTGCGCTTACTGTTGCGTCGTTACGTGTTGTGCAAGAGCAGGCCAACAGTGGCCAAACCCAACGGAAAATCGGCCTCCCCAACTGTAGCTCCAACGTGTAGGCCAACATTTGAGGCCAGCGTTGAAACCTGCCGCTGCCCCGCAATCCCCCCGGTGAGCACCTTGGCACATCGCCTCACCGTCATCTGCCAAGTGCGAGACAGGTTGGCCAAAAGGGGACCGCAGCCGTAGCACTGTATTGGCTGTCATGCAGCTAGGTACAGTACTGGCAGCATAGGCTCCACACCCGGCCAACGGTGTGAAATTTGCTTTCTGCTGTAGCCGCACTTCAGCAAATTCCGGGTAGAGCAAAGATTTGGCAAACAGGCGTCACAGCAACATCAGCCCAACAACTGCACAATGACATATTACACTTGTCACGCAGGCTTCATGTCCCTGGATGATACACAAGCAAAGCAGAAACACTGCGGAAACCATGCGCAAACATATCGGTGCTTCTCCACGCTCGACGTCTATCATGTGCCAAGAACAATGGCAGAAAGAGCTGCAGCAGCGCCACGCAAACATTAAACAAGTCTCCCTCGGGCTCCACTTACCTGAATAATTACTGATTTACGGGGTCTTATAATATGGCTAGTCAAAAACGACGCTTCACGAACATATGTGGTGTTTTTCTGTTTGCAGGCGCTGTGCATAACTCAAAACCCTACAGGCCCTAAACCTTAACCCTAAAGCCGATCCGTCTGCTGAGTACAACGAGACAAGACCCGCCATGTCGGAGCCATCAGCGTGAAACCCTCAAGTAGGCTTGTCTGTCAAATATCCATTGTCAGTGAAGGCTAATTACTACAAAGGGGGAACCTGCAAACGGACCCGCATCTCTTTAAGCAACCAATCTTCAGCTTCGATGATTCTTTCGGCCATGAGATCTTGACGAGCTCAGGGTAGCCTGCCGAACCCTGCTGGCCAGGGTGCGCGGGGCCTCAGACAGGGACAAATGGAGGCCCTGCAAATCCTAGCCGATGCAAGCCAGCAGTAGGGCGCCGGGCAGAGCTTGTTTAGGGCTTAATATCACAATATAGTCAGAATAAACAACTAGGAGAAACAATAGTAACTATTCCAATCCCTCTTTCAGTGGGGTTGGAGGTCTCAAAACGTCTTGGGCTTCTACACCAAGTCCGTAACAGAGGCGTGCAGAGGAATCAAAGCACTCGCGCCCCTCGATCACCCAGCCATGACACCGCACTTTTTGCAGCAACACGCCGGACAGGGTCAGCGGTGAACCTAGAACCCCTACTTGCCTTGTCTGCAAAGTATGCAGCTTGCTTCTTGGATTATGCATCTGCTGAACCTGAGGCTCAACCAACAAAACAAAAAAACAACACCGTTTGTTGGCCCTTATGTAACGAACTCTCAGAGCCATATACGGGCTGGGATTATGCAATGTGCTTCATAGTGTGACGGCTTCCTTCATGGACGGGATATCGAAGCCATGTTTGAGCTTCGACTTTCATAACCATATATACTCCTACAAAAATGATGGGAAACCCTACGAAGCCACCCAAATAACCCTAAACCCTAAGCATAGTACAGAGGACCTCAGGCGCTGCAAGCAGCCACGGTCTGCTGGAGCACGGCCACGAGCTTGCAGGCTTCTGGCTTGGCATCCTCTTTAGGTTTAAGGTTTAGGGTGTGTGAGGTTTAGGGTTGAGGAAGTATTGTACAGATTGAGGGAGGAAGGCTAAAGCTCAAGCAGTTTAGGGGGTTTATGTATGCAGGGACTAAGGATTTCTTTGTCTTGAGCACTTTGCTCCACAGGAACGAAAAGGAAGGCCAGATGGTCCCTGCAAGCGATACTTGCTGCCTGCAACCTGAATGCCGAAGGAAATCGGGTACACAAGGAACTGCAACCCTAAGGCTCTAAGGACTCATAGTTTAAGGCTTTTGGGCCTAAAGACCATATTATATAAGGCCTTTAAGCCATTTTGAGCCTTAGGGTAAGTGCTAAACACGGCAAGACGAAGCCCAGCCCCGAGCGCGGCAGGCCCAGGGTTCAGGGGTAACGCCAGAGCAACAGAAGAAATGGCCCCTAGGACTATTGATTGGGTTTAGGGTTTATAGGGTTTAGAATTAGGGTCGTGCATTTCACATGTCCTTAGAGTCTCTTCCAAAGACCACCCCCCCCCCAAAAAAAAAAAAAAAAAAAACNCCCCCCCCCCCCCAAAAAAAAAAAAAAAACTAAACCCGACACTCCCCATGTTAATAAACCCCCCCAATCTATAAACCCTAAGCTCCTCCTCCATGGTGCCCCATCTGTCTCCAATGTTTTGAACAATGCCGGCCTTAAGCACCGAGAGGAGGTTGAATATGGGGGTTTAGGTTTTCTGTTGACTGGGCTTTTAATTAACCAGGGAAAACAAAGTATAAACTTTTATTTCATAAGGGTTCCTTGAAGAAAACGAGTATTAAGGTATGGTACTCCAAAGCCCAGTTGAAAGCTCCTTTCGGGCTTGAGGGTTTGGGACTTTATGACATGATGTAGAGTTCATCGGAGACTAGAGTTCAAGGTTAGTGCTTTAAAAACGACTGGGTTCGGAAGTCTAGTCGTCTAGGAGTTAGATACGGTACGGGGTGAAGCCCTAGGCCCCAGTCCCTGGCGCTTGGAAGACAAGACTGGCTCCAGATCAGCATTATCCTGGTGGTGCCAATCTGAACCTGGGAGGTCCTGGCAAAGTTTCAATGTGACCTTGATTTTAGGACCCTTCAGAGGTGTCCCCTGAGTTCTGAAGGAACAGCCAAGGGCCAACAGCGCCCCCCAACACGAACAAAGTCAACAGACGCAGTAACATCAACAACACGAACACTTCACAAAGTAGCGGGAGCGCAAGAATCCCTAAACCCAACACGCTGAACGCTAATCAAATCTGAGACATAGTGAGAGCTCAAAATCCCCAAGATCGAAACTCCGTAATCAAATCTGAGCACAGAAACCGCAACACACACTCTAAACTCCAAACCCTCCAGTCAACTTTGAGATACAATGAGTGCCGAAAACCCTAAGCCCTACACCTTAAACTGCTAGTGAAACTTGAGACACAAACCCTGAGCCCGACAAACCCCGAAACAGTAAATCCTAAAACCCTAAACCCAAAGCCCCACAAATTAACCCTGACTGATGAGTATTTCAGTATTTTTTAGGCATGACCAGGCCTCAATCATCTGCTGCTGGTTAGCAGGGCTGTCCTCACAAGAATATCTGCTTTACTACAGCTTCTGTACCATACTTTACTATGCCTAACTAGACTATACTTTACTATCATAAAATATACTCGATATATATATATATATATGTATATGTATATGTATATGTACATATATATATATATATGTGTATATGTATATGTATATACTGAAAGTAGAATGGTTTAATTTGAAAGGTGGCAAGGTTCCAGAAGCGGCCCCATTGCCCCATGTCCGGTGATTTCAATTCAGTGCCATGTTGTGTCTGTTCATCGAGCCACCGCAGAATCAAAGAACACATTAATCTACCGTCTATAGAGGGCAGAGGAAGAACAAGATCAAACTGATAACATCTGCCACTTCCCACCACCAACAGGCGTAGCTCTCTGAGAGAAGTTAGCATGGCAACTCCGTTCAAGCTGGTTCGCCGGGTTAAACCCTAAACCAAGCGGTCCGTAGAGGCCCCCCAAAAAAAGCCCACAACAACCGAAGATTTTGGTGAAAACAGTCAGAACCAAGAGGCCGATTGAGGGTATAAGAGCTCCTTTTAAGGGCTCTATATCAGGGCTTCTTTAAGGGTTCTATATAAGGGGCCTTTAAGGGTTTCTATAAGGGATCTATATAGGGGCCTTAATAATGAGAATGGGGTATAGCCGCTCACGATGTCGGGTTTCAGGGTAGGGCAAGATTATGGGGCTTATAGTCCCCTATAAGCTTGCCCCCCCCCCAAAAAAAAACGGCTAATGGTTACCTACTCTACTACTAAGACTAAGTTTAGGGCCACCAGAACAGACACGAAGTTGCAGCTTCGCCGGTTCGCGATCGTGGAGGGTTTGGTAAAGTCCTTTGCCATCGACTGCAGTGCTTGATAGCACTGCTGCTGCGCTGGATAAGCTGCATCGACGTTGAAGTTGAAACCTGAAAGTGCCAGGACCCAAGCCTCCTACAGTTGCTGCTGACAGTAACCCTCATGTTGGGGCAAAACCCTCAAACTCTAAAACCCTAAGCCTTACAAACCCCAGTTCAAAACTGCCGTGACGATGGGGGCCGGCCCAACAATGGGTTCGAGTTCGTGGCATATCTGGCAAAGGTTGTTGGGTGGTATTGCTATTGCGCCTACAGGGTGCAGGTTTGGTGGCACGAATATGTATGTGCATGTGTCCTGCTAGGTGTAGGGGGGGTGTAGTCTCTATACACATCGTCTATACACCAGGATCCTAGAATGAATCGTCCCCCCTCTTCATCTGAAAAAGCACATACGAGGATAGCAATGCAATCTGCGTGGCTGACGGCTGCCTCGGGTCGCCTACGTGTAGCCACCCAAAGACTCCACATGACTCCACAAGCCGCCAAGCAAGCAGTATTCCTGAAATTCGACTACAGCGGCTTCTCATCTACATCCTTGTTTATGGAACCTCGGCCAAATCCTACTTGCAAACGAGAAGACATGAAATGTGCATTCAAGATGAACTCAGGTAGGCAAACCAGACACTGCAAACAGCTGTACAATACCCCCAGATCCCAGAACATTTTTCGTAGAGGCAGCCTCCATGCTCGAAGTGCTGCATCTCTTCAGTTGACATGGCCCTGGAGAGGAGCACCTCCACCATGCCGTCTTTGCCTGCACGTGCCTTGGGCTTAGGGCCAAGGGGTTAAATGTTTGTAGGCTTTAGGGTTTTGGGCCCTGCAGTAGTTGGAGGATCATGGTGCTTGCAATAGCGGGACACTGATATACGAATGCTACCAAGCCCTAAAGGATCCTGTCTACAGTTTACAACTTCAGGATTTGAGGACCAGTCCCAACACCCGGGTACCTTCGACGAGGGCTTCAGCCGTAGGCTGCTGGCTGCTGCAGCAGAAGCGGGGCCGGCAGTCGCAGTGGCAGTTTAAATTCTGAATGCACAGAACGGCATGCATGGTCTCTGCGCAGCAGGTTTTCATTGGGCACGATCTTCCGTAAGTGATTCATCATCGGCTTTATCTATCGTCACCACATCCACCATTAGTACATCATTGTTGCAATAGCTTCTTTGTTGAAGTTGCGATCAGTTGTCATTGTGCTTCAGACGGTGTCCTTCGCCATCGAAGCCTTTGTGACTACAGGCATTGCAGAAGCTTCGTCATTTGGCCGTCGAACTCCTGTTTCTCCTGCTGTCCTAGGTTCCCCAGTAGCCCCTTTATAATAAGGGTACCCTTTTTCCTACTATTCGGTTTTACTAAGGGAACCCAAAAAGAAAAAGGGTAAAAGGGTACTACTGGGGAACCTAGTGTCTGTTGCAACAGCCGGGGCACCTGGATGTCAGCATCGAAAGGGATCTGTCGCGTCTTGTCCGGATAAGGCGAAACCTCTCAGTCTTAGGGTTTAGGGTGTAGGGTTAGGGTTTATCAGGTTTAGGGTTTATAAGGTTTAGGGTTTAGGGTTTATAAGGTTCAGGGTTTAGGGCTTAGGGTTTATAAGGTTTAGGGTTTAGGGGTTTAGGGTCTTCAGCAGATTTTGTTTGGGGTTTGGGTGAAGGTAGACAGGTAGCATCGTGTGGCATGGAACCGACTTCCAGGCCGCCTAGGAGGACAGATACTAATTTGGGAGTTCCTTATTATAGTTATAGTAGAATGGGCCCCCAAACCTCTAATTATTAAAGTCCCTATATTAACATCACTCGTGATTGCAGCAATTCTTCCTTAGGCGTTTGCGACGGTCCAGAACCACAGGGTTTAGATCAACAGGACTTATGAAAGAAGGGCCCGAAACCTTATTTTTGTTCGTATTTGGCGAACTTTGTCTGTTGTTGTCTAGTTTTGGCTTGATTTGTTATACTTTTGTCTTTATTTGTTTTATTTTGGCTTTATTCGTTGTTAAAATAAGTTTTAAAGTTATTGTTATGATCATTTTAGGTTTTTGTTTGTGATTGAATCAAATTTCGCCGCTTGCTTTCTGCTGTTCTGCAATATCGCCGAGGCCAGGGTGATCAGGCAGTTCATTGAATGAAAGTCGTTATCCAATGTCATGTACATGAAAATCATCATCCAATGTAAATGTAAATGTAAATGTAATGCGGCCCCCCCTCGACCAAAGGTTTCTGGCTTGAATAGTCTGGTGTCCGTGACCCCTGGACCCGGGGTTCGGCTGGCTTAGGGTCTGGATGGCTTTGGTTGAGTTAGAACGGAATTGGGGGGTCTACCAACACTAAATACCTTTCATGTTGAAGACTTTTGCCTCCAACCCAAACACCCCTCCACAATCGACCAAGTCTGAGGCCTGGTGCGGTACCGTGGTGTGTAGTACAGAGTACAGCAGTACAGTAGCACAGTAGTACAGTAGTACAATAGTCAATAGTAGTACAGTAGTAGGACAGTAGTAGCACAGTAGTAGCACAGTCGTAGTACAGTAGTAGTACAGTACGAGGTTTTTAAGGTACCTGGCGCTGTTTAACGGTTTTGGGGGATCACCAACAAACCCGATCATTCCAAGATAACTAACAACACTAAAATTTCATTTTGAAGACTTTTGCCTCCAACCTACACTCCCCTCCAAAATCGACCGCGCCTCAGGCCTGGTACGGTGCAGTTGTGTGTAGTACAGTAGTAGTACATGTAATAGCACAGTAGTAATGCAGTAGTAGGACAGTAGTACAGTAGTAGTACCATGCCATAGTAGTACAGTAGTAGTACAGCAGTAGTAGAATGGTACAATAGTAGTACTGTAGTACGATAGTCGTACAGTAGTGGAGCAGTAGTAGTCCAGTACAAAGATTTAGGGGTACCTGGAGCTGTTTAGCGAGGTTTGCAGACGGCCAAAAGTCGAAGCCAAGCCATGGTCACTCCAAAATAGCTACCAAAACTGAAAACCTTTCACTCTGAAGACTTTTCCCTCCAACCTATACTCCCCTCCACAATCGACCACGTCTGAGGCCTGGTGCGGTGCAGTGGTGTGTAGNAAACCTTTCACTCTGAAGACTTTTCCCTCCAACCTATACTCCCCTCCACAATCGACCACGTCTGAGGCCTGGTGCGGTGCAGTGGTGTGTAGTACAGTAGTAGTACAGTAGTAGTAGTAGTAGTAGTAGTAGTAGTAGTAGTAGTAATACCGTAGTAGTACAGTAGTAGTACAATAGTAGTACAATAGTAGTACAATAGTATTACAGTAGTGCAGTAGTACAGCAGTATGACGGTAGTAGTAAAGTGGTAGTACAGTAGTATTACAGTAGTAGTACAGTAGTGGTACAGTACGAGGGTGTAGGAGTACCTGGAGCTGCTTAGCGGGGTTGGGCACGACCAAAAAAGCCGAAGCCAAGCCACGGTCACTCCAAGATAATTACCAAAACTAAAAACCTTTCATTTTGAAGACGTTTTCGTCCAGCCTACACTCCCGTACAGTAGCGCACTTGTCGTTACGATTAAACCCTCTACTATGGGGACCATGGCACTCTGCCTTCTAATCCTAAAACCCCGAAACTCTGAACCCTAAACCATAACCCTTTCATTATCCTTCAACCCTATACCATACTATATTATGTCACACTGCCTTCTAACCCTAAACCCCCCTGTGCCACGTCTTCTTCATCCTCCTCTTCCTGGCGCCTGGAATTGATTTCAAACTGTTAAAAGCTTTGAAAGTTTCTATTTGTCTTTATTTGTCTTTAGTTGTCTGTATTTGTCTTTATTTGTCTGTATTTGTCGGTATTTGTCTTAATTTGTCTTTATTTTTCTTTATTTGTCTTTATTTGCCTTAATTTGTCTTTATTTGTCTTTATTTGTCTTTAATTGCCTTAATTTGTCTTAATTTGTCTGTAATTTGTTTTAATTTGTCTTTAATTTGTCTTAATTTGTCTTTAATTTGTCTTTATTTGTCTTTATTTGTCGATCCTGTCGAACAAACCCTGTGGATCTAAACCCTGTGGTTCTGGTGAGCCGCAAACGGTCAATGAAATTCTGTCCCATGGAGCCAAGGTTGGGATGCGAGAAAAGGTTAAAAAAACCTCGACACCCTTTTCTAGTTTGAGGGTTAGGTCTGGGGCTTTAGGGCTCGGGGGTACAGTTCCTGATGGAAAAAACACCTCTTCGCCCAGGCGTATCCTGCTGATTCTTAATACGTGGGGCTTCGAAATGACATTCTCGAATATAGGGACCTGGGTTGCTTGTAGCGTCGCATTGGGCTGGGAATGAATGAATGCCTCAAGCCCCCAGTCCAACGATTCAAGGTTCTCGATCAACACGACCTGACAATCTGGAGTCCGAAGCATCGTCCGATTAACCCTAAACCTTAATTCAATCTTCACGCCTCTTGACATCGCAACCATCAGCAACTTCCTGCAGGTTGTTTTTGGTAGCTTATGGTTTGCCTCGACCTCAAGTAACCTACCATTTCATGGATTATTTTATACGGAAATTATTTTAAGTAACCGTAACTAACCATGGAAAAAGTAGGTTTCTCAGGGTCCAACAAAAGTTTAGGGGCAACTCTTTGAAGTGAGGCCGATCTCCCCAAGCTCATGCACACCCGACGCGCCTGAAAACACTGAACACTTAATTAACTTTCAGCACCCAAACTTCCCAATCCAAAAAACAGACCCTAAACCCAGAAGTCTCTAACCCTAAACCGTACATCCTCAATCCTAAACCCTATAACTATAACCTAAATCCGGCTTGAACAGCCTCAGTCGCAGGCCCGACCAGGAACGTGAGGGTCTGACCTGGGCTTTGAAGCAAGCAAGCAAAAAAAGATAGACTTTTATTTCAGAACGATGATTTAAGGAACAGGTACCAAAAAAACATGAAAGTAAACAAATATGATTATTTCATAATGCCGCCTTGCCTTTAATCCTTTAAAGAACAGGTACAAAAACTAGTATTATGAAAGTTCTGTTATTTCCTAATGATTCGTTCCTTTAGTCCTTTAAGGAACAAGTGCCAAAAAATATTAAAGTATGATGAAACTCCAGAACCCAGAAACAAACCAGGCACACGGCTCCGCGATCGAAACTCCGAGAGACTAGCACCTGGACGACAGGTTAAGGTTTAGGGGTTGAGGGGCTTTAGGGTTTAGGGGTTTAGAGGTTTAAAGGTTCTAAAGTGTCAGGGGTTTAAGGGGTTCACGGGTCCTTGGTTTTGAAACATGGGACCAAGTAGGGCTTGAGATTGGGTGTCTTTTTTTGTTTGGTTGCAGAAGGGATTGAAAGGATTCATTTTGGGCGCTAAGAAAGGTTTACAATTGTCTATGACGGCCCGTGGCCGTGGATAAGGTTCGGAGGGCTATTTGTAGGGCGTGTTGCAAGCTGCATCTTCAATTCAGCATCCCTTGCGTTTAAGAAGGAGTCCCATCGTCAGGAATCAGCCGTAGCTGCAGGCATCGGGACTTTGGAGTCTTCGGGTTGGAGGCTTGGCTTATGGTGGCCTGTTGGTCAACCCCCCCCCCCTGTTTTCATTCGACCCGCGCCTGTTTTCTTGACCCCTTGTGGCCGCAGAGAATTGTTGTTTTTGCTATCACCTATGATTCTACACCCGGAGCCTGCGTTCTTGCGCCCGAATCCCGACGTACCCCTGTTACCATCGGTGGCTTCGGAATGCGGATCAAAAATGTGCATCCTTGGTGGAGGGTGCTAAGGTTTGCCAACCCCCCCCTTACGGCCGCAGAGACTTGTTCTGTTGCCATCACTAAGGATTCGAACCCCCGGAGCCTGCCGTCTTGCCCACGAATCCCGCCCCTGTTACCGTCGCTGGCATCGGAGCGGGGCTCCAAAATGTGCATCCTTGGTCGACCCACCTTCTGCCCGCCTGTTTCCCGCCGCCCCACCCCCTACGGCCGCAAAGACTTGTTGTTGAGGCCATTGCATGGAATTATGGCACATGGCTTGCAACTCGGGACTCTGCTGTTCTCACGAGTTCGTGGTGCGGGTGAGGTGCATTGCAGGCTTCGACCTTGTCAGCGCGAAGCGTGGGCAGGATGTACCTGCACCGGCAGGAATACACTTGCTTTCACCAACAGCATCCTCCCGCCGGCACAAGTAGTATCTACCGTACTCCGCCTTTGCCTCCCGATGCACCTTCACACCACAGATTTGGCACAGTACCCACTTGCTCTTGCTTTCCGCCCAAGGAGAGAGAGAGAGAGAGAGAGAGAAAAGTCCTCACCCTTCTGCCCTGTGGGGCACGAGTTTCTCGCTGGCATCTTTTATTCGTCTCGGCGCGCATTCCGAGCCGAATGCCCGCGAAAATAATGTTCCACATTATATAGGGCTACTAAGCCTAAGCCAGGGAAGCCATGATTACAAGCAAAAGAAATAAGAAGCTGCCTTCGCCCCCGGCCTTTAAAAGCCTCGAGCAGCAACCAAAATTATGCCAAGGGACGGCCAAGAGCTCCCCCGAGCCAATATCGGGACAGTAGGTCCCAAGCACGCTTTTCACGAATTCCAGACTAACTTTCCGCAACTAGTCCGTCCAAGACAGAACAGCGAATCTAGCGGTCCGTTTGGCGGTGGTGCGAGGGTTCCAGAGGCAGGTCAACGGGGGTCAAGGAAACATAGTGGGGGGTTCAAAAAAACACGCGCTGGGTAGGAAACACAGGATTGGGGGGTCAAAAGAACAGGCCAGTGGGTGAATGGAGCAGGTTGTGGGAGGCGGTTGAAAAAAATTGGTACCGGGACAAGAGAACTGGGGTCACAAAACAGGCTACGGAGGATACGGACCACTCGTAGGCCCGACAGAGCGGCCGGGAGGAAAACAGCAAGCTCTCCAGGCTGGCGGGGGGGCGGGTTAACAAAAACGGGGTGGAGTGAAGGGTCAGAAGAACAAGGGGCCGGTTGAAGTTCCTAACAGACATGAACTTAGCAGCGAGACCCTGTGCAAGCACGGGCATTTTGCAGCTGTGCACATTCCACGGCTCAGCCGGGTTCCCTCAACGTTGCTCCTGACTTTGAATTTGGGCACATGGCTTGCAACTCGGGACTCTGCTGCTCTCACTAGTTCGTGGTGCGGGTGAGGTGCACTGCAGGCTTCGACCTTGTCAGCGCGAAGCGTGGGCAGGAGGTACCTGCACCGGCAGGAGTACACTTGCTTTCACCAATAGCATCCTCCCGCCGGCACAAGTAGTATCTACAGTACTCCTCCTTGGCCTCCCGATGCACCTTCACACCACAGATTTGGCACAGTACCCACTTGCTCTTGCTCTCCGCCCAAGGCGCTTTGGGCGGATGCCAAACCGTGACACCGAATTTGACCAGCTGCCAGTGCTTGGATGCGTCGATGGCCTTGCAACGTGGCTCTGCTGGCTAAATAATTCGGCCTACGCGTTCACGCACCCCCTACCCGTAGGTTCGGCGGGTCCAGCTCCAGCACCTCCGTGGCGTGAAGTCAATAAAACAAGCTCTTCAAGCTGGCGGGGGCGAGGGACCTGCGGGGGTGGGGGGCCATCGCAGCAGGCTCAAGGGGCTTAACAAGGGGGTCAGAAAAGCAAGGAGCCATTTTCCGACGGCAAATGTCATTCCCCACTGCTCAATAATGTAATCATGCTATGGTACTAGACCCGAACTCTTTGCCAATCATGAACGCCCCTCTTATTACACTGAGCCCTTAGAGCAATCCTTGCAATAATCCTTGTAGTAGCCGCTAACTTATGTAAACCCTGCTCTGTTTCGACCCCTATGCGAGGATCAGCTGACCACGGCCTGCGCCAATGCTTTGAACATGCCAGCATCCGAGACTTTGTGCCGGAGATTGTCTGAGTAAAACCTGAGGGAGGGTACATATGGTAAGAGGGTTCAGGGTTACAGGGTTTAGGGCTGTGTTCAGATTCAGATGTGTTGCTCGGATAAGCTTGAGGGAAGTTGGGGTTATACACGGACCCCCCACCCCCGACTACCCCTTATTGTAGCGCCTAGTTACCTCGGAAAAGGAATGTGAAGCCCCTTTAGGGATACTTGGGGGTTCCTGGCGGGGTTTAGGGTTATAGCGTGTCGGTTTCAGTATTTACAGGTTTGTGCTTGAAATCCACGGACGGCTTCAGGGTTAAAGTGAGCAGTTTAAAGGTATAGCTTGAAGTGCTAGACTAGAAAGCCGTAGTGTATCGATGCCAGGTATGTACTGCTCTTGCAGTTGTAGCTGTGATTTGGGGTTTAGGGTAGTTTCCAACGTTTAGTTCCGCGAGCAGGCAGAACACATTGAGGCAAGAAAGCCAAGAAAGCTCTAACAGTCACCAAATGCCTTGATATGTTGGCTGAAAAACCTGCGTGACTTTGCAGTAAACACTGGCAATATTGAACATCAGGGGCCCCAAAAAACCCGAAGAAAGCACACAAGCTCCGTGCTGTACAGATGACGAAATTGTGAGCTCGCATGCAGCGGATGCCGACTGCATATTGAAGCATGCATTTGTTGGGGAAACCTTGTGAAGAGCCTTCAACAACCACGCTACAACATGTTATCTTGAACTATCTTCTGAATTATTAAACTGCTATATTCTGCTATACGAAGCTATGTTGTATCGCACTATCATGCAATCATCCAAGCTGCGCAAGGGCCTTGATCACCTGCAGAGACTCTTCTGCAATTTTTTCGTCAGCCCCGTGCTCCAAGATCAGCCTTAGATATAGGAGTTTCGCAAAACTAGGGGGGGCGGGGTGGGGAGGGGGGGGGGGGGTACTTTTTTTTCCGATCCTTATAATACGCATCCTACCATTTCGGGTACTATATTAGTGTCCTCTGTTTTCCAAAACCCCCATATTGCAGGGTCCGAAACACCTACTGTAGTAATTATGTCTCAGCAATATGTCTCCATTCGTCACAAAGCTTAGAGGGGAGCCTTAAACAATGGAAAAGTGCTAATGATTACAGCATGGCTTTGTCACAGACAACCATACCATTTGTGACTCGAGACCATGCGTCGTACCATAAGTGATGCTCTTGCAGAAAACTCACTCTACGGCTGGATACAGGTCGGGGCAACCAGAATCATTAACTGTGAATAGGTTACTGGGTTACATATTGTGTAGTCACCTACTATTCAGGCAACTGCATCCCCTGTTCGTGCATCGATATCGAAATCAGGCTCAATCCGCATGTATGTTCACTACCAACGTAGTAGTGGTAACAATAATCGTGAATAAGAAGAACAATACTAAACTGCAAATATTACAAAACTAATAATAATAGCAATAATGATAATAGGAAAAGTATTCTTAATAAACTTTCAACAATAACTATACTGGTAATGACTATAATCGCATCATCATCATAGTATTGATAGAACGTCCCATATCTAGCGACCCTCATCGTAGTGGCTGTGCAACTCTTCTGTTTTCAAAACTGGTTCAAACCAACGCCCCAAACCCTAAACCAAAAGCAAACCCCTTGAAAGGCTCCAACTGTCTGTCAATTCCTTCGCAGAGGCACGCGACATCCAAAGGGATGAACCCCTCTTCCGCAACCACGTCCTCATCGAACGAGTTGAGGAACACAAAAGCCGGCTGGTATGAAAAAGCATCCGGTGCTGTGCGGCCCAAAAACTAAATATTATGAGTGGAGAGAGGAAGATGAAAATGTAGCGCTTCAAAAGAAGTCAGCTGAGCTAATGTGGGGCATCACAAATGTCCTGCAGCGCAACAGCTCTTTCTCAGATTGCAGCGTTCTACCCAAGTACAAGCAAGACCCAACACAAGTCGGCCACCGACCGTATGAGACTGCCAACAGAAGGCCAGTGCCCTGACCCTGTAACATCAACTGGTACATACGCAAAAACACGCGAACAAGACTGCTGACAGCTTGAAACACCCGAACCCTAACCCCCTAAACCCTAGCATCTTCTCATTAACCCTAAACCCTAAAATCCCAGAACTACGGCATTCCGGGAATCCTGGTTGTTCCAGCTGCCGGAGGAAAGGGCAAAGAGCGAGTTCTTGACGGGCCCGAAAGCCCAGTCAGAATACCTGAGGGTCTAGGCTGCAGGGTTTAGGGTTGAACCCGCGGCCCTAACGAACCTAAACCCCTAAAACCCGCAACCCTAAACCGTGAGACTGGAAAAAACAAATGTGCCCTAAACCCTAAACCCTAAAGGGCTATGAACACTGACCCTTGGGCTCCAAAACCTTCAAAGCTCCTGCTGCAAGTGCAATCGAACAAGAGCCTTTACCCAAGGGTCCTTTAAAGGACCCAATAGTTAGGGCCCCTTTAAAGGGTTCTATAAGGGTACTATAAGGGTCCCTTAAGGGTTCTTTACGAGTTCTATAAGGGTACTATAGGGGTTTAAAGGAAGCAATAATTAGGTACTCGGTTTTAGGATTAAGGGATCCTTTAAAGGGATCTATAAGGGATCTATAAGGGTACTATAGGGGTTTAGGGGTTAAGGCGGTTAAGGGCCTATAATTAGGTACTCGGTTTTAGGATAGTAGTTATGTAGGTTAGGATTTTGGAGAGTATATGATTATTGATTGGGTACTTGGACCCTTGGGGTTACTAAGGACTCACGCACCCAGCACCGGACATGGTCCCCGGGAGGTTCGGGGTTTCATGGGTTTTTGGCTTAGTGTCTGAGAAAAGGGCAGTGCTGCTACAAAGTACCTAAACCCAAAACCCTAAGCCCTCAACCACCTAAACTCTAAAACCCGAAACCCCTAAGCCCTAAAACCCTAAACCCTATAAGCCCCCCACACCCCAACAGCTGTAAACCCCTAAACCCCTAAAAACCCTGTGGACTAGACCTGGAGAAGCTCTGGAAGTCCTATAGCCTCATAAGCACCGAACTTGGGATTGGGAGTGCCGGTGTGTTTGAGTTCATGTAGGGGCCTTAAGAACTCTAACAGGGTTTTGGGGGCTTTTCAGGGCACCGTTACAATAAGGAACCGTAAGGAATAATGTTGGTAAAAAATGGCTTTTATACCATGCGCCTTTGTAAACATGCTTGTGGCACGCACCTTACACACTTCCAAATATCACATGGTGATGCCCCAGCAACCTTAAGCTAAGCCTAAACCCTCAACCCTAAACCTCCAAAGCTTCTAAACCCTAAAGCCTAAAGCCCTAAACCCTATACTCTAAGCCCTGAAAAGGCGTCTGAAGGTACCAGGATGCTGGCCGTGAAAGTTGTTCCGGATGTTCTGAATGATGCCCTGGATCATGCCCAGCTCCCTGATCGTACGGTTCATGTTTAAGCTTTAGAGTTTGAGTTTGGGATTCAGGGTTCAGGGTTTAGGTCCTTAGGTGTGGAGGTTTAGGGCTTTCTCGTTTGGTTTAAGGCTTACCTTAACCCGGAATATCCTACCGTTTTAAGGACTAATATAAGGAAATCATAATAAGGAACCCTAAAAAGGTAGGGGTTTTTCAGGGTTAAGGTAGGGCCTTGGCAGTGGGCTTTGAGATGGGCAAGGAGGTGCAGATTGAGAGTAAAGGTTGCGCTGCGCTCCCTGTTCTAAGCAGAGTTACCCGGCCTTTCTTGAAACCCAGGAGCCTCAATAGCATGGAGTGCAAAGACTCAGGGAGACGCAAAAAGCCTGTATATTGATCGACATGATCCATCATATATATATATATATATATATTATATATGTAGACACACACATACATATATATATATATATAGACATCGGTATATATATATATGTATAGTACGGAATGTGTTAATCCCACAAGAGAACTCACAAACCATCAATCAACTCCTGGGGCCCGAGATGACCCTGGGCCTCAGAAGGCCAGAGATCCTCAGAGTTTCTGCCCAGAAAGATCCGTAGCTTATGGTGGAGGGTTTTAGGGTTTAGGGTTTACGGTTTTGTAGGGTTTGGAGTCAATTTATGTACTACCATGTTAGGGCCCCCAAAAGACCATCCTTATCATGGTTTTTTTGACCTACTTCCATAACAATAATGCATATGGAGTCTCTTGGATACCTCTGAATCAAGGAAAACATATGTCTCAAACTATACGGGCCGCAATCTTGGGATTGTTAATTCAGGTGTATTGCTTTACTTCTGTGGGCATTGGGCTCTCTCTATAAAGGGAAGGGTGCGAAGTATATAAGGGTTTCATTCCATTCTTTTATTTGTTCATAGGCTCTGCTTACAAGCGTAGTATAACGGTTCTCGAAAGGTAAGTTACACCCCTGGTTAGTATGTCCGAAGCAAAAGAAGGAACCCCATATGAGGATCCCTACTATAGGCAGAGTTGTACACCCGACACACACTAAACCCAAAACCCAAAAGAAGCTCTTTAAGGTTTCCTCTACGGCTTGTAAGCTTACGAGGGATCGAAAACTGTGGCTTCTGGTTTAATGTTCAAGCCAGGGGGATTAGGGATTTCTGGGTACACCGCCTGTGTGTTTTTTTGGGTTTAGGGGTTTCTTTGGTTTGGATGTGGCATGTCTTTCGCAATTCCTTTTCGAAGTCATATGCGAATATGTAGAATTCCGCGTCTCTGGGCTTGTCAGTCATTTACATGGACTTGATTCTCAATTATTTCCATTACTATGTCGCCACTACTCGAATTGATTCTCAATTATTCCATTACTATGTCGCCACTACTGATTACTACGCGAGTATTGTCAACCATCTCAAACGTAACCAACCCTAAACACAAAAAAGCACTAAAGCCTCTTGGCGGGGCAGCTCACGTTATGCTGAAAAGCGCCGGCTGGAAACCCTAAACCCTACATGACGACTTGTCTGGGAGTCGAGCTCAATACGTGACAATGTCGTGGGCTTCGACGCTAGAGAAAACGGCGTCAAACCGCTAAACCCTAAACCCCGACACCTTAAACCCTGAACCCAATGAAACCCTAAACCCCAAACGACAAGGCCACAACCCCTCATCCACTTTTAACACCAAGCCGGCACCTGGCGATTGCCCGATTCTCGTCGACATAATCGAAGAAAGCTCCGATGGCGCCACCTTCGAACAAACGCTACTACGACGGCGACGAAGACTAGTGCTACCGCTCCAGGAGGCACAAGCGCGACACACGAGCAAAGCTGCGACAGGTCAACAAGCGCAACTGCTGTTAGCTGTAAGTGAGGCCAAAGACATGCACCGATGGCCGTGAAAGCCTCATCATCTAATTAATTCGTCGTGGAAGGGTGCAAAAACATCAAGTCTAACGAAACTGACGAGCGAGGGCACATCATAATATCATGGCGTAACATGCTTGAGTGTCATAATCAGCTTTCCCTGCTGTCAGCCCGCAGCACTGCCTAAGCTGGTGACATTGGGATCATCCATGTTCTGGCTGTAAAAGGTCCATGTGAAGTTCCTGATGCACCGCGCGGGATAGGAAACCTCAAGCTGTTCCCTGAACTCAAGAAGAAATCCATAGCAACCTCGACCCAGTGTACATGAACCAAGCCTCAGTTCATGCTGGAGGCTTATTATTATAGATGAATAAATAGTGTGTCCAAGCGCAAACTGAGAGGAGACAGGTGTTGGCAGTGTGCAAGCAAGAGAGAGAGAGAGAGAGCGATAGAGAGAGAGAGAGAGAGAGCGAGCGATAGAGAGAGAGAGAGGGAGAAGAAATAAAGGAAGAAAAAACAAATCAAGAACAACTAAAGAAACAGAGAACGACAGAAAGATAGACCGAAACAAAAAAACGAAAGAACGAACGAGAAAGAGAGCGAGACAGAGAGAGAGAGGGAGAGAGCGAGAGAGAGAGAGAGATTGGAGACGGAGAAAGGGAGAGAGGGAGATAGAGAGCGGGAGAGCGGGAGAGCCAGAGGGAGAGGCAGGGAGACATAGAGAGAGTGGAAAAAAAAAACACCTAACCACTGAAGCACAAGTCACTGGCATTGGCCAAAACATGCTAAGCAGGTCCCAAGGCAAGCTGAGGTTCTAGGTAATACGATGCAATACTGCAGTACCTCAATGGTATGTGTCTAGGCCGTTCTACATCAGCACGAACACCCTACAGCAGGCAGCTCTGGCAACATGCACATGGGAACCCAAGTAACAAAACTGAAACAGCCGTAAACCCTAAACCCCAAAACCCCTAACCCTAAACTCTCCCTACAGGTTGGAGCTCTGCCTGCACGTCACCACCCTCTCAGATGTTATTCGGCCCCAGGCACTTACTTGTTTTGTGAGGTGGAATCTTGCTTCATGCCCTGTCTACGGCCACAGGGCGTACACAAAGACCCTAAACATCCATAAACTCTAGAAGCTCTACTGAAAATTCAAGCTGAAGGACAGTGCTGCGCAGGGCTACCTTTCACGAGTTTAGGGTGCTGTAACGGGGTAGAGTGAACAGTAGCATGCACTCGCATGGCTATCCAGCTGCCACGAACATCCAAGCCACCAGCCGCCCATCCCAGTCTCGAAAATCTGTAAACCAGGCCTAATTGAGACACAGGCAGCAACAAACAATGTCCAAAGTCAACATCCCCCGAATCAACATCCAAAAGCGAAGTAAAACGGCCTAATAAGGAGAGCGGCACAGATGTCCAATCCAAGTATTCTAAACTCTAACACATGCGCACACACCCAAAACATATTATGTGTATGTGCAGATACAGGTATATGTGTACATGTGTATACATATGTATATGTAATCAAAACGGTCACTAGTGTCGTGACAGTAATAGCAACACCATCGAACGAATAGTCACGTCAAGTTACAAACAATTAGCTCAGTAAAGGCGAAGGTCAGCCCACCCAATTGTCCGGCTAGGAGGCCATTTTCCTTCGCTGCTCGGAGTAGGGTTTAGTCAATTTTGGGGTGTGCTCAGAGTTGCGGATCTGAGAAACAGTTTAGCGTCGCGTGGTTTGGGACGGGGAGGGGGGGGGCTGCGATATCTGACTACGGCTGTGCCGGGAGGTCTGCACATGACGACACATGCAATACTTGCTGTGCGAGCTTGAGACTGCACGACCTTCGTCCATTCCAAGCAGCGCGGTTAAAGAGGATCAGCACGCTGGCAGCATCCAGGCAAGGAATCTGCGCACTGGCTTAGAGCTTAGGCTTAGAAGTATTGCTCGAGAATTGGGCTTGGGACTCATGGGTTTTCGGAGCGGGATGTAAAGCACTGATGTGCACGAGCATATGCATAGTCATGATATACCGTGATAGAGGACTTGTGCCATGACTCGGAACACTTCGAGACCAATGCGACGGCAGCCGCTTCGGTTCCTGCACACTCCGAACCCTAAACCCTAAGCCCCAAACGTCTCGGACTTGCACATCGAAGCCCGTAGTACCCGTAGTGCCAGAAACCCGCTAAAACCCTTGCAAACCACACTACAACTGTAGGAACCTGATTAAGAAACCCTGGGCCTAAAACCCTAAGGAACCCTAATAAAGGCCCAAGGTTTCTTTATCAGGTTCCTACATTACAATCCAAACGCTCCGCCAAAATGGGGGCCTTAGCATTTAGAATAGGGCTCGTGGGAATGAGTTTGCCGGCAACAAGGCGAGAAGGGGATAGTGCTACATTCTGACCTCCACACCACCCCTTGTGAATCCCATGAAATCATCAGAAGGCCGTAGAAAACCCTGCACAAATCTAAACAACCCTACATCCTCATCCCCAAACCCCTAAACCCTAAACCCGTACTCCCTAAACCCCTAAATCCGAAATTACTAAAGCTCCTAAACCCCCAAACACCTAAAACCCTAAACTCCCAACTCTCAAGCCCTTACTAAGTTCTTGAGTGGATCCTTTATAATAAGGGTACCCTTTTTCCTACTGTTCGGTTTTTAAAAAGGGGAGCCTAAAAGAAAAAGGGCAAAAAGGGTACTACTCAGGAACCTAGCTTAACCTAAACCCAAAACCCCTAAACCCTTAACCCCTAAACCCTAAACCCCTAAACCCCTAAACCCTAAACCCCAACCCTTAAACCCCTTGGCCCGGCCATGACTTCCTTGTCCTGGGGAAAGTTTCGCATGGCAGACACGACCTCCGGTAAGTTGTGACCAGGATGTTGCTGGCCTAAAAGCCCTAGAGGGCTTTAGGGTTTAAGGTTCAGGGGTTCAGGGGTTTAAGGTTTAAAGCCTAAGGTTTAGGAAGTTTAGGGGTTTAGGGTTTAAGGTTTGGAGCCAAAACTCTCAGCCCTAACCGCATTTGCTGTCAGATGCTGCGTCCCGGGGACTTTTATTGGAGGGCCCCCTCAGCCGAGCCTGGACAGAAAGAAGACACCTTCCACCAGGTTCGGAGCAAGACGCTCTAGGGTTTACCCTGAATAACCCACCTTTTTAGGGCTCCTTATTATGATTTCCTTATATCAGTCCTTAAGAAGGTAGGTTATTCCGGGTTAAGGTAAGGTTTAGGGTTTTAGGAGTAGGTCATAGTACAGAGGCTCAAACCCGAGACCGAAACGTCTGTTCAGGCAGTCGGGCTTTAGAGATATGTCAGAGAATACACTGTATGCATGAATGACCCAGAATTTATTTGTCTATGGCCGTGTCCGCAGTGGTATCCGTGTACATACGAAATATACATCTACATATACATATACATATGTATACATGTACATATACATATATTACTGTATGTCTGTCTGCACGTATGTATGTATGTATGTATTACGTATGTGGGTATGTATGGGTGGAGGATGGATATGTATGTATGTATGCATGTCTGTATGTCAGTATGCATGTATGTATGTAAGTATGTAAGTATGTAAGTGCGTGTATGTATGTATGGATGTACTATAAGGGGACATTCAGTCAGATCATCCCGGAGACCTATATTGCCCTTATCTAGCCGCTATAACTCACTTATATCAAAACCATACACAGTGCTTATCAGCTCCTATTGAAGATCCCTTATGAAATGCGTCCCAGCATCTGCTTGGACGGCGCCAGCGCTGCCCCATGCATCCTGCACTTAGGGCTTAGGATCTGTAGGGTTTGGCGTGTCCAGAACGAGTCATGTAATTACGTGTTTCTATTGATCAGAAGCAACTGTCATTTGTAGGCCTTATGTGGTTGCACTAGAAAACATACCCATTAATAATAAAGCCGTACTTGTTATTATCCTGGCATCTAAATTACACGGAATGCGAATCAAGGGAACTGCTTGCATCCGAAATTCTGTCATGAAGGGATGAACGAGGTTTCCTCACATCCCTGGCCCTACGATATCCCCTGCTATCGGAGCCCTGGACCTGAATATTACAGATGGCCGTCAATCGGTGATCAAAAACGGACATCTTTACCCACGAACAAAGTCAAGCCCTTTCACATGTCCAAACACGTGAAATCGCAGTGAAAGGCGCTAGGCAATCTGATGCCCCTACCCTAGGCTCCAGGTACCTACATAATGGGCTACTGGGTTACACATAACAGGTTACTAGCCATGACATATTATATATATATATGTATACTTATATGAACAAACAGACAAACATAAACATGTATATATATGAGCGTTGATCAATATTATTGTTTCTGGAAATGGTTTCTTCGCGGATTATTACTTTCCTTTCGCGGGACTTTCGCCCTCACTTTCGCGCAACATGTTTGAGATGGTAGTANTATGAGCGTTGATCAATATTATTGTTTCTGGAAATGGTTTCTTCGCGGATTATTACTTTCCTTTCGCGGGACTTTCGCCCTCACTTTCGCGCAACATGTTTGAGATGGTAGTAGTAGTAGTAGTAGTAGTAGTAGTAGTAGTAAAAGTAGTAGTAGTAGTAGTAAAAGTAGTAGTAGTAGTAGTAGTAGTAGTAGTTAGTAGTTAGTAGTTAGTAGTTAGTAGGTAGTAGTAGTAGTAGTCGTCGTCGTCGTAGTCGTAGTCGTCGTCGTAGTAGTAGTAGTAGCAGGAGTAGTAGAAGCAGGAGTAGTAGGAGCCGGAGTAGTAGGAGCAGGAGTAGTAGGAGTAGCAGTAGCAGTAGCAGTAGCAGGAGCAGGAGCAGGAGCAGGAGCAGCAGCAGCAGCAGCAGTAGCAGCAGTAGCAGTAGCAGGAGCAGCAGCAGCAGCAGCAGCAGCAGGAGCAGTAGCAGTAGCAGTAGCAGTAGAAGTAGCAGTAGCCAGGCTGCAAAAGCCGACTCCAAGTCGTGGGCCATGGCGTGTGCCATGGCCTTCAAACGACGGGGCTTCTTTCGCGGCGTCTTTCGCGCAACTTTATCGGATCTTTCNAGGCACGACCATCCCCGCCACCTCCCACAACTTGTGGACTGGACGCCGGGCGATTGGGCTTGGGGTAATTATACTGCGGCATGGCGGGACAGCGAGTTTGCGACCTGTATGCCTACGGAATAGTACAGCATATGCCTCACAAGTCCTATACGGCCCAAATCCATTACGCAACAACTTTCGCGGTTTTTTACTTTCCTTTCGCGGACCCAGCGCGGATCTTTCGCGGACACATGTTAAAACCATTTTACATAAATGCCAACACAAGGACCTTTAGATCAATGCTCATATATATATATATATATATATACATATGTATATATGCAACCCAATAACCTATTATTCAGGGCACTTGAGCCCTGGAGCTAGCTCACCAGGTCCTGCAAGGCCTTGTCCGAGCTGACCACGCAGTCTGACCTGCGCTACTGAGTTTTGCAAATGTCTTCTACTTACCATTGTAGTTCCTTTTTCGAAGTAATCCCAAAAAATGAACTACTATTGAGCCTAAGGGTAGCTCACAGTCGGGACAGAATTAAATCAATTCAATGTCTATTCTTTCTTGGGTTTACATACCCACAACAAATTTAAAATGTTACCCAGCGCAGAATATTTGACGGAAGCGGAGAGATTGAGGGTTTCCTTAGGGTTTAACGGCTCTGAGGATAAGAGCCACTTGGTGGAAGGGCGAGTGTCTAGTCATTTTGTCTATAGATGATATTACTGCTATATGTTGCTGACAGTCATGGTGCGATGTTGGCGGGTCTTGGTTTAGGGTTTAGGGGTTTAGGGTTTAGGGGTTTAGGGTTTCAGGGATGGCCCCATGCATACAGGAGTTGAGTCTCGGGTTTGGCGTTTGGGGTTTCTGTTTGAGGTGGGAAGGGGTGGGAATGCATGGAAACTTGGTTTCGCAGCCACGGATTGCTTGGCTGTGTTCAAACTCGTGGCTCGCGTGCTGCCAGATTCGTGCAGATTGCCTGGTGTTGCTGCTGAGGATGTGCTGAACCCCCTCCTGCCTGTGAGGTCTTTAGTCACAGTTGCTGTAGCGAGTCGAGTTGACACAGCACATGTCGATTTGGGCTGCTTCCTTGCAATCTCTTCGGGAGCTTTGCCGGTATATAGACTCGCTGCAGAGTTGCACTATCCGAGCATCCAAGGAATCCGATAGGTAGTCTCTCCATGGCATCACGAACATCCAAAACAGGAATCAATGCTCGGGTATGTTCGCCTAAAGGTTTCAGCTGCTTCATGATGTACATTATAGATCATAATCAGTGTCGTCTGCAAACAGGTCCCAGCTCTCTGCGTCACGAACCATGCCAAGTCACACTGTCTGGCAGTTGTCCAGTAGCTTCTGCCGATCCCTTAGCCACGAATACTGGGTTCTTGTTAAACATCTCATTACTATAGATCCCTTAAATAGGCTTGTACTTATTAGTAAAAAAAACATAAAAATCTAAAAATGATCTTATTGTTCTTAATCTTGAGCAAAGAACAATTGATTTCTGTATTCATGATACTCGGATTCTGTTTCGGTTTCGGTCAAAAGCTCACTCGAGTTGCGCTGCAGGCCCGCTCGCTGCGGCTGCTGCGGCGAAGTTCTCAGCCAGGCCTTGTCCGAGGACATCTCTCGAATACCCTACATGGGAGTTTCCGAAAATTAGGGGGTACCTTATTTGGGGCCCTTGTAATAAGGATCCTACTAAAATTTAGAATACTATACTAGGGTCCCCCATTTTCGGAAACTCCCACATGGGAATCGTACATCTCTGCGTGGCATGGCTTAGCGGCTTAGCGTCAAGGGCTCGGGGCTTTGGGCCTCGTGTGTAGGAAAGCAGTATGAGGCTCGATGCGCCCGCCTTACAGGCAGGGACAATAGGCAAGAAATGTGAGCAAAACACCCTAGCCACAAGCACCCCTAAGTTTCTGAAACCGCCTCTTGCTACGATTCAAATGGGTTTCGCACTAAGCCAGCTGCAAAAATCTAATCCTCTAAACCCTAAACAAACTGGTTCCAAATCGAAGTTCAAGAAGTCCCCTTGAGCCCCAGACCCTACTTCCTAAACCCTAGGCCAGCCTAACTAAGCCTATAAACCCTAAGCCCTAAATCCTAAAGCAACCCCTCAAAACCCTGAATCAAACCCCGAGGGCTTATACTTTGGCCTTAAAGTACTCCCTATATAAGTACATTGGGGCCAAAGTATATACTTTTTGGGTACATGGACCCTTAAACCCTAAACCCATCTAGAACCTTTATAGTACCCTTATAGAACTCTGATAGGAACCCTCTTTGGGTACATAGACCCCTAAACCCTAAACCCATCTAGAACCTTTATAGTACCCTTATAGAACCCTTATAGGAACCCTCTTTGGGTACATGGACCCCTACTGTTGATGGACAAAATCCTGCATTACCCATTATAAGGAATATACCATAATTCCCACAGTTTAGAGTCCTTAAGGTCATGCAGGATTTTGTCCATCAACAGTAGGAAAGAGGAACCCGTCGCTTTCATCCGAGGAGGCCTCGGGGATCCGGGCAGCTTTGACCTCTTTTGCCCCTCCTGGGTTTAGGTTTTCGGTTAGGGTTTAGGGTTTAGGGGTTTAGGGTTTACAGTAGAAGCCAGAAAGTTGGAACATCATTCTCCTCATGCCCTTAAGGTAAAGTATAAGGGATCCTAGCACTAATCCTCCTAAAGCCATGTTCCAACTTTCTGGGGTTCACTGTAGNACAGTAGAAGCCAGAAAGTTGGAACATCATTCTCCTCATGCCCTTAAGGTAAAGTATAAGGGATCCTAGCACTAATCCTCCTAAAGCCATGTTCCAACTTTCTGGGGTTCACTGTAGGTGTTTAAGGCTTAGAGGTTTAGGGTCTAGGATTTAGGTGTTTAGGGCTTAGAGATTTAGGGCTTAGGGTTTAGGTGTTTAGGGCTTAGAGATTTAAGGTTTAGGGTTTAGGTGTTTAGCTAATTTAGGGCTTAGAGATTTAGGGTCTAGGATTTAGGTGTTTAGGGCTTAGAGGATAAGGGTTTAGGGTTTAGGTGTTTAGGGCTCAGAGGTTTAGGGTTTTAGGTTTAGGGGTTTAGAGTTTAGGGGTTTGGAGTTTTAGGGTTTAGGGGCTAATCCGTTCTTATAGTGCCAGTAGCTTGCAGTCCCTTCCATAGTTTGCACCAGGCATAACTTAACCGGAGGGGTCTGAATAATTGGCATTATTGTTCCCCTACACCCCCGGTATTCCGATGACAGTCTCGTACAAGAAACCTCCAAATCCGACTCTCCTGACTTTGGCCCCTGTACTATGCCCGTATACCGATACCCGCACCTGTAGTCCCCTCATGGCACAATACCCTAGTAGAAGATGTAGAGACGCTGCTTATGCCATACTGCCCTAATGAAACCCGACACAAATAGCCTTCCTCCGTGGGCGGTCGTTGGCACCTTGGGCTACTTCTTGTCGAACCTATGCTGAACACCTGAACACCTCAATTATGAAAGCGGCGCAATGCAGTGGCCTTAGTAACTACAGTATGGGTTAGGGGCTTAGGGTACTACAACTACCATGCGGAGCCCTAAGGCACATTGTTGGTAATTCAGGCTTCGATGGCATGCTTGCAGGGCCGTATAAACGAAAAACGACGCATGCCACTCGACAACGGAACCTAGGCTTCCACGGCTAGAGGAGTAATATAGGGGCCTTAATAACTAGAATAGGGTTTTGGGGCAGATCATGTATAACTACAATCAGGAACCGCCCAGAATAGTATAGGTAATTGTTAGGCCTATGTTACACAAAACCCTAAACCCCAAAAGGAAGCATGCCAAGAGGAACTGGAAACGACAGGCTTCATCGATAGCTAAGAAGTCCTAAGTCTGAGGATCACACAGTACCGAATGTCCAGTCGAGGGGAGACGTTGTGTGCTTCTGTGCGACTAGATGTCCATGCCCGATATTTTTGCAGCTGACCAGCTACAGGCAAAGTCACTCTGCTTAGTGCAGTCAAGCCTAGGGTTACCCCGCTATTTTGCCCAGCATCCGTGCAGCCGACTCCACTGCTACCTGGGAAATCGTTGATGGTTTCGGGTGCCTAAGCGATTCACCACATCGCGAGATGCTGCAACTACAAGGTTGTATTGGAGAGCCGTAATTATTGTTGTGTTCATTGTTAGTATATTCTGAAGTTGAATAAGACCATAATCACTGATCTGAGCAAGTATTGGCATGATCAGTGCTGTTGTTGTTATTATTCGTATTATCATCATAAGTCCTCTTCTCCTCCATCTCCTCCTGCTTCTGCTGTTGTTACTATTGCAAATATGAGTTTCATGATTACCACTGTTGTTGCTGCAGCTATTCTTCTTGTCTTGTGCCCTTTGAAGCCCTACTCAAAACCCTAAACTCTAAACCCTAAACCCTTACTCCCCAGAAGCCCAGAGCCTCAAACAGGATGCTCCCAGCCCGAATCCGAAGCCTTGCAGCAACGAGCACTCTTTTTCGGTTTAGGGTTTAGAGTTTAGGGTTCGGGTTTAGGGTTTAGGGTTTTGGGTTTTGGGTTTAGGGTTTAGAGTTTAGGGTTACTGTAGGGTTTAAATTGGGGTTCGGCTTAAAAACACAAGGAACCCCACTACAAAAATGCAGTGCTGTAGGATCCTCAATGCAAGTACTCCTGAATAAGGGGCCCCGATTTGTCCGAATCCCCGATATAGAAAGAGTCCGCCTGGAGGAAGGCGACGCCGTCCTCGGAGTTGCTGCACTCCTCCGTCGAGGCAACTTCTCCATTAGTTTGAGGGGTTATGGGACTTTCCTTCAAATCTTACATTAAAGCTTGCAAGATTTTGGTGTGTACATGGCTGTCTGTGAGTTAGGCACCGGGGCGGTGTTTGCATGTGTCAGGTGCACGTTGCAGGCTTGCCAATATACTGCAGCATGTGCTATTGCTGCTTCTGGGGTAATTGTGGCGAATTGCAGGTGAACCGGCAGCAGCGCGGAGGAAACCCAGCCCTACGATGCTACGAACGGTTGCTTTCTACACCTTCCACCACAAACTTCCCACACCCGCAACCCTCAACGTTCACACACTTCTTACACTAAAGACTACCCCGAAAGCATTTTACTAGCAACATCTTAGCGCTACCTACCTGCTGATGGTAGCAATGTAGCGGTGCCACCGCTACTGAACCCCTAAACTCTCTCAACTCCTAAACATCTAAACCATTGCATATAAAGCCCCTGAAGCCCCTAAATCTCTAAAGCCCAAGCCCCTAAGCCCTAAGCCCCCCAAGCCCCTAAGTCCTCCAAAGCCCAACACCGTAAAGCTCTCTCCTCCTGAATTGCCGTTGGCTCCAAAGCCACGGAGAAGATGATCCTCGGGCTCTCAGGGTGACCCTGGAAAGTGATCAGAAACGTTTAAGGTTGCGGGTTTAGGGGTTAGGGTTAAGACGAAGGTTTGGGCTGGAGGGTTTCCTGGTTCCTAACACATTTCGGCTTTTCGGAATCCTTCTGAACTCGGCTTTTGTACCAACAACCTTCAGGGCTGGATAATGTGTCCGGCTTGGAGCTCAGGATAAGTCCAGTGCGTATACATTAAAGGGTTGAGGGTTTTGGGATGGCTTGGGGCCTTAATAATTTAAATAGGGTTTTGGGGCCCATTAAGCTATAATTACAATAAGGAACCCCAGAACAGTACAGATAATTATTAAGGCCCCTGTATTATAGGAGTAGGAACCTTGGGGCTTTACTCTTTACTGTAGGGTCTTTTTATATACGGATCCTAATATTGTGGTGTTTAAAGACCAGGGTTTTCATAATCAGGTGCCTACACTAGGGTCAGTGCTTTTTAAAGGTTCAGGGAACTTGCCGACTGCTGACTTGAATTCCATCAACGAGATACATATATGAGAACTTCAGAAATGATGAGCCCCCAACAAATCATTAGCAGCCCCTCGGGACAATCAGAATTTAGGGTTTAGGGGTTTAGGGTTTAGGTTCAGGGTTTTTTAAGTGCAAGGGCTTCTTTCTCTACTCGTTTAGGGTTTAGGAGTTTGGGGATAAGGTTCATAAGGTCTTGGGGCTGGGGCCTACTCTGCCCCGGACCCGGCGCTGGGCCAAGGGCTCCTAGGATTGAAGTATATCCAAGATGCCATGAAAGAAGCACCGCAAAAAGGGGTTTCATTGCGGATGCTACGGCCCTGTTATGGGCGTGTGGTGGTGCTGTCAGCACCACCACATGTCTTGAGCAAGAACAGCGGCAAAAGCCCTACCTGAACGGTTCGTCCTATTGAGTTGAAGCTCTTGTCGGTTGAAAGCAAACTGGAAAAGGAGGCAGGTTTGGTGCCTACATGTGCAGCCCAAGTATAAGTTGAGGGCTCTCTCTATATGCGTACATACTTCTTGACGGAACCCATCACGCCTCTGCGAAGAGGAGCTGAAACATTCAAAACCACACTGAGCAAGAAGTGACTGAAAAGTTCCAAGTCGAGCTGAGCCGGAGACAACTAATATAGGAAACTGCTTTAGAAACCCTGGGTCTTGACTAGGGTTCCTTATACTTGGGGTTGTAAGACAGCGGTTTCTTAATCAGGTTCCTACATTAAAATGAAAAACGTGCAGACCTCAAGCCTAAAACCCTCAAGGCTGAAATGTGCAAAGCCTCCATGGGATGAAGCCAACTAAAATCGGGGCCTCAAAAATTAGACTAGGGTTTTGGGGCCCATTGTACTAAAAGTCGAATCAGGAACCCCCAAAATAGATTCAGGCCCCTATATTATAAATTATGCTCGGATTCCCAAATGAGGGCGTTAGATAAGGGATCCTTAATCCCACCTACCTTCAAAATCCCCCCTTTTAAGGCCGCTGACAAAACTACCGAGGATCGGACGACACTGCCACCTGGCGGGGAAGCTCCTTCCTTTCATCCCTAAAGCCCTGTAAACCCCGAACCCCAAACTCGCGGGTCTATGCCAAATCTGGCTTTCACATCTCACAATGTGTAGATACGAAGCTGCTTAGATTGGGCTTTAGCGGCTTAGAGGGTTGAGGGATTAAGCTAAGTTTACGTGCATAGTCGGTGAGGAGGCATGTTTATGTTATACAATGCTGGGCTAAATTCTTTAGGGCTTGGGAGTCCTAAAACCTCACTGCTCGCACCATATGTAGGCTCAGGGCAATTGATGCTGGGATGTCGGGGTGCTGACGCTGATTTGCGGTGGTCGGGCAGCAAACCTCGGCTTAACTTTTGATATTTAACTGGCCCCGAGAACGGCTCCGTGAGTTTTGGTACACAAGCACTTCGACCCCCCAAGTCTCCACCGCGCATCGCCGAGTATCGTATCATCAGCAGCCGCACAGCTTACAATGATTGTGGCAGGCTTACGGTCTTGGGTTCTTCCGGTTTAAGGTTTTGGGTTTAGGGGCTAGTCACCTGAACCCTAAACCCAACATAGCTGAGGGTTGCATGGCATGGGCTGTATGGGGCGCTTGGACATATAGGGGTTGCAGCTACTATACTATACTATGGCTGCATGGCCCGATACAACCGAAACTACGGCTTCCCGATGTTGTCGATATACGGACAGCCGCAGCTCAGCCGCTCCGCTTATTAGCTCTCGGAAAGCCTGACCACCACACGACTCCAAGGAATCCTCTAGGAGCAAAACAGGGGTGCAGACTCTGAGATTCTTGACCCCAAAACCCTCAACCCTAAAACAGGGTGGCGAGCAGAAGGCATTGTCAGAAGAGTCGGGGTGAGGATATCAATGCTGGTGACAGCAGGATACCGGGGTTTCAGGGTTTATGATGGCTGATGATGCCTTTTCTGGGGTTTTGGGGTTGTATAAGGATTTGCTGCATTTGCTGCTTAAGGCAGATCGCTACAGAAACTGAAGAGGAACCTCAAAGCCTCCCTACAACATGCTGATGCCTGATATTCATCTTGCAAATGGCTGAGGCTAGCGGAGCACGTTGCTCTCTTACTTCTCGTTCGAGGGTTCCTCACAGTTGGAGACAGGTTGAAGGGGGTCTCAACCCCAAGACCTAATAACTAGTTACAATCGCATGACTTCAAATTCTCAATCTCCGTATGCCCAAACCCGGCAAAATAGTAGCTTGTGACGTCATGACCTCTTCATTCTAGATCTAGGGTATCGTCAGTATCGTCCCTAAACCCCTACACCCCAAAACCCCGTAAAACCCTATATCAACCCTATACCGTTAAGCCCGAAACCCTATAAGTATGTTCAAAACCCGGAAGCACCATAACCAAAACCATAAAAAAAACTTACACCCAAAACCCTTAAACCCTAAACCCTCCTAAACCCCAAAGCCCTACAAGCTAGCCTCGTTGGGCTTCCAGCTCCTCGCAACTTCCGAGCTTCTCGGGCGGAGCGGTTCAGGAGGGTTTAGGGTTTGGGATTTAGGGGTTGGGGTTTATGGTTTTTAGGGTGTAGGGTTTTAGGATGCTTATTTTAGAGACAGCTAGACAGCTGAGTTAAGAGTTTGTTGGAGTTCTGCGTTTGTTGTAGAAAGACTTTTGGGGGGACGAGGGTTTTTAAGGTTTCTCAAGAGTTTAAGGAGGGGGTGGGTGGGTCGGTCGGGGGCAGGGAGGGGGGGGGGTTGGGGTTTAGGGTTTGAAGGTTTACAGATTTGAGGGCTTCAGGGTTTAAAGGGGGGCTAGGGGGTTTACGGGTTCAGGGGCTTCGGTTAAAGGGACAGACATCGCCGGTAGTTGCACAGCTATGACCCTTGCAAGAAACAACCCAGATTGCTGGCAGTAGGGAGTTTGGACTTGCTTGGTGTTGGGGTTCGGGGTCTTATCACTTGGGCTTTGGGGGGTGTTTGTGGTCAGAAAACTATCCAACAGTTGACTAAAGTCTAGACTTCACCATTCTCCACCGCTTCAGGGCCCTGAAAATCGAACCCCCAGTACCCTCAACCCTACCTTAACCCCAAATATCCTACCTTTTTAGGGTTCCTTAGTATGATTTCCTTATGTGAGTCCTTAAAAAGGTAGGATATTCTGAATATCCTACCTTTTTAAGGACTCACATAAGGAAATCATAATAAGGAACCCTTTTCAGGGTTAAGGTAAACCCTACACCCGAAATCGTTGCGGAAGTCCTGCAGGGCCCTCTCGCCATCGTCGCGTGAGAGCGGCACCGGCGGTGCCTGCGTGCCACAACGGGTCCTAAGTACCTATATATTAGTAGAATGTAGGGTTTCTTTATAAGGAAATACTATTATGGTTTAGGCAAGCATTCCCCATATAGGTACTTAGGACCCTTTGGGTGCATATTGTAGGCGAATGGTTGTACATGTGCCTGCGCAAATACCTGCAAGCATCCACTGCGCTGATTGAGTATTGATTGTTGACACAGACATGCAGATCTACAAACGATAATCAACATGCAGTTGCAGGTGTATGTGTTTAAAGTTTCGTTTACGTGGGTGTATGTGGGTGTATTGTACATATTATATACATATATAATGTACGAAGTACGTGGGTATGTATGCATCTAGGCATGTATGTACGTAAGAAAACCTATAATGATATGCTATGTGAAAGTTATGTGCAACTGTAATGTAATATGAAGTGTAGTGTGGAATGCAACACCACATGTGCAGTGACACGCAAGCTATGGTAGAGCAGCGAGTCGTGTAGCGCAACGATCTGCAATCTAACTTATTCATGTATGTAGTGCACAACATACGTAGGCAGCACAAAAGCATGCTTGTACCTGTATGTATGCAAGTATGCAGGTATGTATGTATACAGAAACGAATAAATAAACACACAAATATACATACGTATATATATATATATGTATGTACATGTAGGCCTGACAGTTCTGAGATGCTCTAGGAGCGCAGGGGTGTTAGTGGCAATGAATGCACGTGTGCAAGTGGTTTTCTACCCTCTGTGAACTTGATGTATGTGTGCGCACGTAGTTGCGTATCTCTGTCTGCCCGTCTGCATGCCCGTCTATCCGTCTGTCTGCGCGTCTGCCTGTCGTGCACATGTAAACGCAAACACATGCAACATCTACATCCGAGACACTGCATCCCCGCCCCTTCCGTCCGAACCTGCTTTTCGCGGAGGAGGCTGCGGACCATTCCCTCCCTGTCCAGCTTGAGGTTTTAGGGTTGCGGAATAAACGGTTGAGGTGCTTTAGGGCACTAACATGGAACTTATGTATGAAGCTCACATGCATAGCAGCTTCGGAGTTTCGCATTTTGGGCTTGCCGTGTGTTCCACGATGATTGTGGTGGGTGCCGCGGTGGAAGATATAACAGGATTTGTGTGGCCGCATCATGACAAGTGCCCATAGATTCGACACACAATTTCGAGTTCTCATGGGCACCGGGGTAGGTACTAGTAGCTCACAGAAACCCTAAACCCTAAACCTGACTTTACCGGGTCCAAACCTCTCAAAGAAAAATACGACCTGGACCCCCAAAGTATGTAGAATAATGGCCTTTTATAGGTTTTGGACCAGTATTTTACATAGTTTTGGGGGTTTAGGTACCAGTGCGCGGGCCCAAGTCCGTGTTTTGGGCTTCAGGCTTCAGGGTTCAAGACCCTGCAGACCCTTAGCCGCCCATGCTCGCCAAATCCCACGGCCGGCGCTGGCCTGGCAGCTTCTTTAATGGAATCTTGCTACGAAATTGTCCAAAGCCCAGTCTCTTCGTCAAAGCCCATATATCAGGCATCCCAATCCCCATTCCTTTCTTAAGGCCCTGGTATTAAGCCCCAGAGCCTCAATCCGAAACGCCTTTCTTTTTTTGAGGCCCATATGTTAAGCCCCCAAACCCCATTCTTTTTTCGAAGCCCTTGTACTAACCCAAAGGATCCATGTACCCAAATAGTATATACTTTGGCCCCAAAGTACCAATATAGAGACTACTTTAAGGCTTAAGTATATACTGTTTGGGTACATGGATTCTTTGGGTAAGTGGCTCCTCTGCGCAGGCTGCAGCGGCAGACTCTTCTCTCGGGGCCCTCTGGCACTGCGGATGATGGCGGACAAGCCTCACACAGCCGGGAGGGCACAGCACCCCTAAACCCTAAACCCTAAGCCCTACCTGAACCCTGAATCTACCCGTTCAGGGCTCCTAACTATGATTTCCTTATTATAGGGGCCTTAATAGATTAGAATAGGGTTTTGGGTCCCATTAGACTATAATCATAATAAGGAACCCCCAGAATAGTATTGGTAATTATTTACGTAAGCCCCTGTATTATACGAATCCTTGAGAGAAGTAGGTCTTCTTGGGGCTCAGAGACTTACCCAAAGGGTCCAAGTATCCAATAATCATATATTCTCCCAAATCCTAACCTACATAACTGTTACATAACTACTATCCTAAAACCGAGTACCTAATTATTGGGTCCTTTGGACCCTTGAGGTTGGGGCTTATAGTAGAAGCCAGAAAGTTGGAACATCATTCTCCTCCTGCCCTTACGGTAAAGTATAGGGGATCCTAGCACCAATCCTCCTAAAGCCATGTTCCAACTTTCTGGCTTCTACTGTAAGCCTGTTGGAGTTGAGGATCCTCGTGAGGCGCCTCCTTGTCCTTACCCCTCCCCACATGAACAGCCCCCCACCGGTTTAGGGTTTAGGGTTTCCATGGGAACCTGAATAGGTAGATCAGACTAGGGATTTTGGGGTAGAGTATACGATAACTTACAATGAAGAGCCGTAAGGGATGATGTTGGCAGTTAATCAGGGTGCTTCTACTTGACTCATATGGGTAGTTGTCAAAATTAGGGTCCTTTTTTGGGTGCCGTATTATAATAAGGGCCCAAAAAGGGACCATAATTTTGACAACCACCCGTATAACTTTGCCCTGCAGTCAATACTAAATTATCTAGTGTAGGCTGAGGCCTTGACTTGGCTCCTGTATATAGTAGAAGCTACACTCTTTGGATACATTGACCCTGCGGGCAACGTTGAAACTACAGGTTGTTCCATTCGTTGTTTTTCGAAAAATGACGATAAACCCTAAGCCCTAAACCCTAAAAACCCTAAAACCGTACTCGCCGCCACAAGAAACTTACGTGCCGCCTGCTGTGTCGGCGCCACGCCTCGGGGCGAGAACGGGCCTCGGAAGAATCTGAGAAGCCTTAAGACTGCCCCGAAGAGACCGGTTTACAGTGTAGGAAGGGTGGAGTGTTTAAAATTAGGGTTTAGAGGGTGTGCAGGTTTCTGGGTACTGATTTCGGGCCTTCATGAGGGTACTACACGAGGTTGCTGGGCTATGGAAACCGGTTATAGTTATGGGTTATACTCATATGATGTGGGGACAAAGGAAAAGTGGAGCCCCACGGCTCCCCAGCATTCTTGACGACATACCAAACGTACAAGTTGCAGAGTCCCAGGAGACGCTGGCCCCGAAGCAGGGTATCATTTCCACACTTGGGGCCTTCGGGGGGTGAAACTCCTCTACCTTAGCTTCCAACACGCGGAATCAAGCACATCCAGAAGGTTTTCTGAGCTTCGATCTTTCAGGTTTGAATCAGTTCCCTTATGCTGCCAACATCTTGAGCCTGGTCCGTAAGGAGATTTGCATCGGGAACATGAACCGCCAGTCGCCATGGCAGGGGTTCACCCACACAGCCATAAACAAGAACCCTAAACCCAACACCCACAATCAGAACGCTGCAGAATCAACTCCAAGCCACAACAAATGAGAACAACTCTCGGGATGTGGGCTTTCGGGATTTCGATGCTGCGATTCATAAACGTACGTTTCACCATAGACTTCGCCACAGGCATACAAGCACAAGACATAATCACCTCTCTGTTTCTGGATCTTTTACGTGCTTAGTAGATCAAAGTTCGCCCTGTTCCCATACTTTCATACGGGCAACAAAAACATGGGAGTTTCCGAAAATTAAGGGGTACCTTATTTCGGGGTCCTTATAAGAAGGATCCTACTATTTAGGGCACTATATTAGGGTCCCCTATTTTTCGGAAACTCCCACATGACACGGCTGAAAACCCGTAGCCTCTACGACAACTCCCACGCTGAGATTATCAATCACCTACAACATTGCCAGCCCGTGCTGATGGCTTGTTCAACTGGATGGTCAATGCAAGCTGCAAACAACCAAGCCAGTGCAGACCCCAACGGAACTTTCCGCTTAAAGCCCAAATCAAGGAAGCCTTCTCGGAAAGAACCGACCGTAAACCCTAAAACTGAGGCTGCAGCAGGACAAACTGCTGCTGGCTGGACTCCTGAGTGGTGCGTGCCGACAAGGAGCGTGGCCTGCCACTGGGTTGAGGGTAGGCCGGGTAAAGAAACGCCCAAGGGGTAGGCTAGCTTGCTTCGGTTTGGTCTCTACTCAATCAGTCATGGCTCCGCAGTCATAGGTGCCTTTCCGTTTGTCTTGGCCTGTGCTGTTAGTCGAACGCTAGTCCTTACCGGCTCAGCCCCGAAACATGACATCGTAGAAACCAATCCTGAGCAGGGTCTAGGGTAGTTTAGCAGTTGCCAAATTTCAAGCCTCCTAACTCCTAAGCTCACTATCCAGAATCCAAAATCCGAGAATGCTGAACCCCATAATTTTCTTGCTAATGGCCTAGTCCTAAACCCGCCGCGGCAGAAGGCTTGATACACCGATTTGAGCACGATTTGGAGCCATATCATGTCCAAAAAACCACTTTCGACGACAAAGACTCAACTGTGGCTGAATGTTCACGGATTGTGTTCCTGGTCTTGGGGTTCACTCAAGTCTAGAAGGGACCCACAAAGGTTCTAGGAAGGGTTTTGTGAGACTCCGAATCANGAATGTTCACGGATTGTGTTCCTGGTCTTGGGGTTCACTCAAGTCTAGAAGGGACCCACAAAGGTTCTAGGAAGGGTTTTGTGAGACTCCGAATCAGACAAAGTGTTTCAACAAAGGTTCTGAGCTTCAGGTGTACGGGCTTTAAATCCAAGACCCTAAATTCGTACAAGCCCGACGCTACAACATGTAATCATCTGGCTCGCGCTGCCCGACTTTGAAGTAAAGAGGAGGCACAAGTATAGACGTTTATTTCATAATGGTTCTCTTCAGGAACAGGTATAGAAATAAAATGTCTTCAAGTACGGTACTCCAGAACCAAGATAGGGTTCAGGTGATACCTGTAACCCAACAACCCTACCCTTTGCAGGACTTTTGCCTAGAAACCATAATGGGCAACCCTGAATTTGAAAGGGCGGGATCTGATCCTAAACCCTAAACCCTAAACTCCTAAACCCCAAGCCCCATTTAAGGAGCCTCCGTGGGCTATCCTTGCTGGACAGAAGCACCTCCAGGGAAGTGATATAGGGGCCTTCATAATGAGAATAGGGTTCCTTTAAAGGGATCCGACCCCTTTATAAGGGATCTATGGTAGGGTTCTATGGTCTAGAGGCCTTAATAATTAGAAAAGGGTTCCTTAGGGTTCCTTTTAAAGGGGTCTATGAGGGTTACTATAAGGGCTATTATAGGGATTTAATATAGGGGCCTTCATAATGAGAATAGGGTTCCCTGCAAAGGGCTCCTTAAAGGGATCTATATAGTAGGGTTGTGTAACATAGGCGCCTCAATAATTAGAACAGGGTCTTGCGGACCTGTGTACTGGAAGTATAACAAGGAACCCCCAAACATAGCATAGGTAATTGTTAACTTACTTCCAAAAAACCCCAGGGCTTAAAAGTTCAAACTTTCAGAATAAAACTACCTCATAAGAGCCCAAAAGTTGAAAAGTTGGGTTTTGAACCAATAAGGTGTTTTGGCATTGGAAAGTTTAATGAGGAACTTCAGAGCACCAAAAAGGGGTGGCAAACGGTCCACATCCTTGCCAGGTGAAACCTTCAGGCTTGAAAATCTCACGGAGCTTACAACTGCAGAGGTGCAGGCCCTCTTTCAAGGTGAAACCCCATGGGCTATTTCAATCGCTCTATACAGCCCCATACTTATCCCAAATAGCTCTGCGTCACACACACACACACTCTCGTACAAATCCGGAGCAACAAACTCGACTAACGGGTTGTCTTTCTACTTGCTTTGGGGCCCGGCTTCCAGGTTCTATGACTGGGGCTCAACATTACCCTCCCCCTAGGGGTCCATGTGCCGATATAGTCCATATACTCAGGCCTTAAAGAAGTTCGCATGTAGGTACTTCACGGCCAAAGTAGAAAACGTGTGGGCGTATGGACTCAAAGGGTGCATGCTGTCTACGCCTCAGTCATGGACACTCCCAGTTCTCAGAGCAGTCAGTGTGGCTGGTAGCATTCCGGCCGTGTGTGCCGCAGAAGGACAGATCACCGTCAGTTGGTGTCACAGCTAACATAGGGGCCTTAATAATTAGAATGGGGCTTTGGGGCCCATTTTAGTATAATTATGATAAGGAATCCCCAAAATAGTATATGTAGGTAGTTATTGAGGCCCCTATGTTAACGTTGGGTGGACTTGTCATACGGCGACCTGATGGCATGAATGCAGATTCAGACAAGGGAATGCCCAGTCTCCTCAAGCTTTGCTGAGCGCTCCATGCCTTCCTGGAACCATCCACACCCCAGGGACTATAAGCGGAAACTATTTCCAACTGTTGTAAATATTAGTACTAGCATAAATATGACTTGTTAATGATTCCAATAGTTGTAAATATTAGTACTAGCAGAATTATGATTTCAAAAATGATTGTTGTGATTACTACTGTTAGCATAATCATGATTGAAAAGTGAAAGCTATCCCCCAAGGATGGAGAACGTGGCAAATTCTAGAGGGTCGCTCCAGGGATTCCGGCATTTCGTCTCTCAAGCTGTCAAACTTCACGGCTTAACTGAACCAAACAGCCTTAATCCCTAATATAGGGAACTTCATAATTAGAATAAGGTTTTGGGGCCCATTATACAATAATCATAACAAGGAGCCCCCAAAATAGTATCGGTAACTATCTAGGCCCCTATATTAAAACCGTTGGAATTCGGCGTCACAGTTCTGACCTTCAGAGGGGGTGTCAGGGGTGAGAGTGTGAGGCCACTGGTGATGTTCAAGCCCTCCAGTTGACCATTTCAAACGTTTGGGGTGCTCTACTTTGGGGCCAAAAAACGTAGCACAAAAATGAACACCCTAGCCCCTTAAACCCTGAACCCTCAAACGTGTCAAATACCCGTAACTTCACACCCCTAACCCTAAACCATTAATTACCAGCTACCCTCAATACCCTTGGACCATACATCCCAAACCCTAAACCCTAAACCCTGAATACCCTGTAACCTTGCACCCAACACCCGAACCACCAAACCCTCGATGCCCTCCACGCGTTGAGTTCAGATGGCCTGGTGGCCGAGACATGCCTTCGGGCCGGCATTCGGCAGGGCCTCCACAGGCCAGCGGAATCGAAAGCAGCGCAACTCTCTCAGGTTTTAGGGTTCAAGGGTTTTTGGGCTGAAGGGTTTATGGGTTGAAGGTCAGTGGAATCATTGAAGGTCTAAGGGATTAGGGCTTCGGGGTTTGGGGGAAATTTGAGGGGTTTCAAGGTTTAAGGGCTTAAGGGATCAGGGCCAGGGTTTGAGGGATTAGGGTTCAAGGGATCAGGGTTCAAGCGGCTTAGGGCTTAAGGACTTGAAGGTCAAAGGCTTTAGGGGTTTCCCTTCAACGGCCTGGGGCTTCGGGTTTAGAGCTCGGCCCTCAAGCCCAAAAGATCAGACATGATGGCGTCCCGAAGCCTGAAACAGCCCTCGCCCTCAACTGAAAAAGGCCCCAAAGGCCCTAAACCGAAGTAGCCCTGGTGTGGGGACGCCTTCATGGCCTAGGTAGAGATGTGGGGAACCCGTCATTTTCAGTGTGCATCGCAGTTTCTTGCGATTTCAGGCCCCGTCCCGGCCAGCAATGCTCTAAACATGCTCTGCCCACCCTGCATTGCTGTACATTACACTGTTTCAACAGTTCTGCGCAGGAAGTATTGCTCCTGCTTGCTATCTTGTTCATGTTGACAATATAATATATGTATATATATATATATATATAGATAGATAGATAGATAGATAGATAGATAGCGTGTGCTTATGTTCACGTGGTGTGGAGATCGTTGTCTTCTGTGCGATCCTAAGTTGGATTGATTTCTCAAATACAGAGAGTGCATTGGCCTGTTGGTTGCCTTGCCAAAGCATGTTTCGGGTGCATGGTCCCTTATATCGAATGTGTTTCGGGTTCCGCCTTCGTGAAGACAACCCTAAACCTTAAACCCTAAACCCCTAAACCCTTAAACCCTAAACCTTAAACCCTAAACCCCTAAACCCTAACCTGTTGCTACCCAGCCCCCAATCCTCAGGTCGCTGCAGCCCTTGGCCTTCCAACTGAAGCCCTGAACCCCCAGAACTCCTCAGCCCTTAAGCCTTAAACCTGAATCCCCCGAAACCCGAAACTCTGAATTCTGAAACCCCTAAGCCCTTCAAACCTAAATCCCCTGAACCTAACCCCAAGGGTCCAAGTACTGAATAATCATATACCCTCCAAAAAATCCTAACCCACATAAATATCCCAAAAGCGAGTACCTAATTATTGGGTCCTTTGGCCATTGAAATAATCACTGAACCCTAAACCCTAAACACTGAACCAAGCTGAACTCAAAGCCCCGAAGCCACTGCGGCCTGCAAGGCACCAAGGTCGAACTTCGACCTCCTCTGCACGGACTCTAGGACTGGTTTCGAGGGCTTAGGGTTTAGGGTTTCAGGCTTAAGGTTTAGGGTTTAGGGTTTAAGGTTTAAGGTTTAGGGTTTAGGGTTTAAGGTTTAAGGTTTAGGGGTTTGGGGCTTTAGGGTTTAGGTGCAAGGTTTGGGCTTGGTTTGGGGTTCAGGGTGTAGGGACGAAAGCAGCAGCAGCAGCAGCAAAAGCAACTTCCCAGTCCTCCACCCGTTGCTTGTGACGATTTGCCATAATATAATATATAGGGTTCCCGTTAAAGGGTTCCTTAAAGCTCTCTATAAGGGATCTAGAGTAGGGTTCCATAGTTTAGGGGCCTTAATAATTGGAATAGGGTTTTGGGGCCCATTATACTGTAACTATAACAAGGAACCCCCCGCAATCGTATTGGTAATTAGGGTGCGGGCGCATAGGTTGCCCTGTTGTTTTCGTGCTTAGAATGTGCGCGAAACTGGGGTTTTAGCATGATTTCTTCAAAAAACAGGTTTCTAGGACATCACGCAAACTAACTGCATTTTCACGATTAGCAATATCATGAGCAGCAACATCAGCATCATCATCGTCTTTATCAGCAACATCAGCATCATCACAAACGTAACAGTGCCCCCTAGCAACATGATACCGTCTTTAGGATTTTTTATCATCATCTTTCATCACATACCGTCATTAGGATTTTTTATCATCATGTTTCATCAGACTAGAAATCATCATAATGATTATGATCAGAATCACCATCGTTGCCGTCATCAACCGCAAGACGATGACGGCCGAGAGCGCCAGTGCCAGCCAGGACAGTGCCATGCCGCCGGCTCGGAACTGCCCGCTCGAGAGGATATGCCACGGCCGGACGCTATTAAGCCCTCCCCCCCCCNCCCCCCCCCCCCCCCCCCACCCCGTAAGAATCCTAAAAACGCACGAAACCACAGGGCAACCTATGTGCCCGCTACCAATTATTTAGGCCCCTAATGGCCCCTATATTAACCGTCATCGTCATCAGTTTCCATCATTGCCAGACAGTGAAAGTAAGGCAAGATAATGATCGTCGCGAGCATGGCAACACGAAGGATCAGCGGCATGCACCATGTAAATACGGGACCCCGACGCATAACTCCAAAATAGCAGAATCTTTACTACAAGCATCCAGAAAGAATAACCCCTTCATTCTGAGACACCCCATTGTCCTGAAAGCTCCGGTGCCGCCGGTTTCTAGCATCCTCCGACCTGACATTCGGACTCAAGCAGCATCCCTCGTTCTCTTGCAAACCTTAGGGTTTGAGGTTTAGTGTCTCCACTGGCATTTTCCTGGACCCTAGAGAAGCTCCCTTTCTAGGGGTCCTTCTTACGGCTTCTTTAGATAAGTCCTTTATAAGGCAGGTTCTTCAGGGTTAATTAATGTAGGGCTTATGGCATCTTAAGGTTCTCACCAACACGCTTCGATCGCTTCTGATTTCTCGGGTTTTTGACCAAAAGTTACGCTCTTAGTAGTGGCAAGCACGATGCGCAGGGCTCCAGTTACGCAATAGTAGGTAACTAACCATTTAATAATATGTAGCCCTAAACCCTAAACCCCTGAACCCTGAACCCCTAGACGCTACACACTCAACCCTGAACCCTAAACCCTGAACCCTAATCTATTTAAGTAAACTGGAGCCCACGAGCTTGAAAATGTTCAAAATCAGGTCATGCCTCCACCCTTAGTCATTACGTCTGAGCCTGACCTAGACCCACCAACATTACCTCTTAATGAGGAATATAAGACCCTTTTAGGGATGTATACTTGGGGGGTCCTGGGAAACCTGTCTAGTAAGCTTCTCGTCAGCATTTGGCCTGTCGCCTCCTCGACCTTTTCTGGGCCCTCAGCTGTCGGACAGAGCCTTGGAATCATTGACGCCATCTCCCAGATTCCTAGATGCTCGTGGGCAGAATAACCATAAAACTGCGCAGAATGCCGAGTTATCGAATGGCAGCCTCAAGCAGATAATGGCAGAGAGCTTCGGGTCAAAAATTGCTCTGCGTGCTCAAGCTCGCGGTTGAGAGTCTTGGGGTTGACTTTTTGACGTGTGCCATGGGATCTACTGGAAGCCAAGATGCAAAGCGAGAGCATTCTGCCATGTGGCAGTGGGTATCCAGTACCCCTGAATTCATTAGGGTATAGGGTTTAGTCGGGTTTAGGGTTTAGAATAGACCATGTTACGGTTGATGATATACATCCTGCATTGCCCATAATAAGGAATATACCATAATTCCCATAGTCCAGGGTCCTGAAGGTAATGCAGGATTTCTATCGTCAATCGTAGTGATCCCTTTTGGGCCTCTTCAACTGAAGGGATGTTCCTCACTCAAGGGGCATGGGGTTCGCTGGCTACTTGGAAAAGGATCCTTCTCCAACATGCACCGTGAGGTCTTGCTCCTAGATTCCTGTGACAGGCATTCAACAAGGCTCCTGCTTTGAACCACCCCCCTAAACCCTAAACCCTGAAGGATCCCGCAGACACCGTAGAAACTGATATGGCCACAAGACCGGAAAATGCCCCGACGAAGCGGAGTCAAGCGGCACCTAGACCCCAAACATCCCTAATCCCTACATAAGCCCCTAACTCCCCAAAAGCAAAGCACCCAGAGCCCTTGAAACCTCCACGCAAATCAGCTCCCACAAGCAAGGCACAAACCAAAACCGAAACCAGCGCTTGCTTCCATTTGTGAGGCTTCGGGTTTGATCATGTTGAAGATACATGCTGGAACAGGTTTCGAAACCCTACAGTAAACTTCCTAAACCCTAAACCCTAATATGAGTGGCTTCGGCTTGAAGTATTCGGGCGAGGATGGCTTAGGGCTCTGGCTGCAGGGTTGGAAGCTGACACTGACGCTTGCACCACAACGTAGGGGCCGGAATAACTGTCTGGTTCTTAGTAGGGAATGGATTATGGAGCCTATTATTGGGATTATATAGGGGCTACTATAGGGATCCATTCCCTCATTCCCTACTAAGCACCAGACAGTAATTGGTCATTACTTAGCATCATATAACCTAATAATACTTTCACATACCCCATGCCCAAGTCTGACTATCAAAACCTCTATATTGATAGAAAGACATGGCTTTTGTTCCTTGCCTCAAGCGGCGAAGAACTTGGCAGTCACATGACTGGTAGTGCTAAGTTTGCCTCATCGTCTCCCAACTCAAGCCCAGCTTGTTTCTTCATGCTGGTTCGCCAAAACGCAATTAGCTTGACTAGAATGACTAGAAATGTCACGGTTACAATAGATCCTACACCTTGACTAATCAGTGGTTTTGGGGGTTCCTTTGGTTCTTTAGCTCCTGATTTAGTAGAGATTCTCATCATCCCTGGCTCCTTAGCTCCGGCCAATATCAATGGTTAGTTGAAATATTACAATACCGAGCCATGCCTCGAACCCCTAAACCCTGAGCCAACAGAGACGAGGCCAAAGAACCGGACTTTGACATTTTGATATGAGAAACCCGTAAAACCTAAAGCGGAAGAAGACTTCCGATAGCAACCTGTTGTCGCCGCCTAACATAGGAGTATAGCTTACTATGCTTTATGATCAAGAGCCACAGATGGTACAGCTAGTTATTTCAGGCTTTTATATCAGCTTGAGTTGAGGAGCGACGGCAGAACGTTAAGCAGGGGAAGGGACTGGCAAGATCTGTTTCCACTCCTGCTGAAATATATGCTGCAAGAGCGGGATGTGCCTCGCCGCATGATTCTCTGCAGCTTACGGACGTGGTATTTATGTAGATTTTAGATGAAGACCGAGAGTTTGTTATGTGATAGATATCTTACACACAGGCAAATTTTCACTATTGAACAGTGCTTATATATATATGTATGTATGTATGTATGTATACATATTTTACACATCATTCTTCTCTAACATCCAGCTTGCCACTGCCGCTCCCTTGTGATGGAAAGCTTGGCCTCTCATCACAAAGCGTGCACACCGTGATCGACATCGCACTACCTGTGCCGACTCATGTAGGGGCGTTCATGATCAAAGTAGGGTCTTCAGGTACATTATTGCATAACTAGAGTCAGAATGAGGAACCCGAGGAACAACATCGGTAATTATTCCGACCTGTACAGTACCTGCGCCGACTAACTCCGCTGAGCCACTGATACAAAGATCTACTGGTCCTGACTCAACGGTAGATTCCGTGTATTTGAGGATAGCATGTATCCTAGCACTGTGCCGCCGATCTGTCAACGCGCTCCTCTCTGAGGGCTGTTGAAGATATCTGCGAGCATGGCATAATTCGGTTCAAAGCCTCTCTCCTTCTCCGCAGGATGCTCAAGATGCCCATCTGTAATGCAGGGGCCTTGATAATCAGAATAAGGTTTGGGGGGTATATTATAGTATACTTCAATCAAGGAACCCTAAGCATGATATTGGCAATTACTTCGGCTTCTGTAGTAGCCGGATGCTACGATGAAGACTGCGATCCCTCTTCCACGAACAGAGTCATCAGAAGATGATTCTCTTACTTCTCAAAAACCCCAGGGCTTAAAAGTTCATACTTTCAGAATAAGACTATCTCAGAAGAGCCCAAAAGTTGAAAAGCTGGGATTTGGACCAATAAGTTGTCTCGCGATTCTCTGCAAGAGAAGAGAGAGAAAGACACAAAAACAGCCCAGGGAAACTTGGCATATGGGCTGGGAGACAAGTTCAAAAGCAAACTACGTCGTGCAGTTTTAGGTTGAGGGCTTTAGGGCTTGCGAGTTCGTGTTTTGTGTGACCAGGCTGGCGTTTGGGTCAGTGCTTGTTTGGTCTTCTGCCCTCATTTCAAGCTACACATTGTTTTGACAGGTCTTTCTTGCTTATCACACCCTTCTCTTTAAACCAACCCTGCAACCTGGAAGCCATACAATCCTAAAGTCAACACCAGGCCCATGTAGGGGTCATGGCGATCCGGAAGGCAGGAGCCAGGACTGCAGCGAAAGATGCAACTCTGAGAGTGTGTGAGGTGTTGTCCGGATACGGCTAGGGTTTAGGATTTCGGGTTTGGGGCGAAGAAAAGATGTGCTTGTGATTTCTAAGCTACCGCGGCCAGGATATGTGTTCTAAACCCTGAACCACCTGAACCGGGTGCTTAGGAACACGACATGACGAAGCTTACTGCACACACCTTTATTCCAGGTGCTGTCGTCAGCAAATGTCTTCTGTACACTGAGGTTCTCAGGCGAATATCCAGAAATGACGCATTATCCCTCACTCAAACACACTATAGCATTCGGATCTGTGTAGCGGTTCATGTAAAGCCTGGCTCTCCGCCAATAGCTGATCGGACGCACCTTGAGGACCAAAGCAGCCTGGATACCGTAACTTTACAAGCCACACTAATATACCACACAATGCTTGTATATCTAGACACACCATTACACTAAAGCAGGTGGTCCTCAAGGTCTATGTCAAGTCTGGTCGAGCGACTTCAAAGCCTGTGCGCCCTGGGCGGCGGCTTTGGCTTCGGCTTCACATCAACACCTACTAGCCCTAAGGGTCCAAAGGACCCAATAATAAGGTACTTTAGGTTTAGGATACTAGTTTTGTAGGTTAGGGTAGTATAGAGCAAGGAATACAACATATAAAACACTTTCAATTGCAGTACCAGTAGTGGCTGGTGGAAGCGGCAAAGTTGATTTCCAACTCAAAGGGTCAGGAACGATACCTGGGGGGATCATCTCTGTCATTTTCGGGGAGCCTACACGTGAAACGGCGCTGGTTCGTGACGGTATACGGTTCGAACATTATTGCGCAAGAATCACCTGGAAAAGGCAAGCAGCGGACATGGTCTGAACGTCGTGGTGGCGTCTTTGTCGTCGTCGTAACTACTAGCAAGGTGGCAGAAGCAGTAGCAGTAGTAGCAGTAGTAACAGCAGCAGCAGCAGCAGCATCCGGAACACGAGCAGAAGACTAGCAAGAATCTCAGCAGCAAAAGCGGCAGCAGCAGCAGTCCAGGAGGTGGTGGTGGTGGTGGTGGTGGGTGGTGGTGGTGGTGGTGGTGCTGGTGCTGGTGCTGGTGCTGGTCCTGGTGCTGGTGCTGGGGCTGGGGCTAGGGCTAGGGCCAGGGCTAGGGCTGGTGCTGGTGCTGGCTGTGGTGGTGGTGGTGGTGGTGGAGGAAGTGGTGGTGGTGGAGGTAGTGGTAATAAGAGTTGTTGTTGCAGTCGCAGTGGTAGTTGTACTGTGCTTGTTTCGAAGCTCAACAGTGAGATCAACCCAGGCTCTCACACAACTAGGTGCGAACGGAACCCCAAGGAGCCAACTCCCACGGACACCTCAAACATCTAAAACTGTCGAGTTAGCCGTTGGCCAATCTCAGGCAAGTAGAGGGCCAAGCGAATGCACGTAAGATTATGCAATCGAGGAGCCTGTTGGCATGTTCCCCCCAGCAGTACCATGTCGAGCCTCTTCATTGAACAACCCTAAACCCTAAACCCCTGCACCCTGAACCCTTGAATCCCAAAAACCTCAACCCCCTAAAATCCAAACCATCCTAAGCCCCTAAACCCTATTGACTGCAAAATTGCAGCCCCAAAAGGGGGCCTTCACCAGCGACGCCCTCCATACCGACGTGCTTGTGCGCCACGGTAAAGGCATCTGCAAACCTCAGGTCTTGGTCGGGGCTTGAGCCTCTTCGACGCAAAGGCTTCTGAATTTCAATGGTAAGACTATACCAACGGTAACTCTAGTAGTAATAAGAGTAATATGATATAATAGTAATAATAATAGTGATTGCTAAGAACATAATCTGAAATCGGAGGGTTCAGGATTCCAGGTTTGGGCCTGGGGTTAGCTTCAACTCCTCTACCTGCGGATGGGGGAGTTTGAAACAATAGATGGAACCCTAATTACCCAAAGGCCCCATAGTAGCTCCTTTTTGGGACTACCTCATAAGATTCTAAATATGAACCCCGAAAAGGAACTACTATGGGGCCTTAGGGTAATGTGGACCCCAACGAGCATCAGCACGAGCCTTACTAGTCAAGGTTGAGGTTCAGAGCGAAGGAGTACTGAGGGTTTGGGGTCATGCAGCCCTCTCCAACCTCCAATCCTAAACCCTAAACCCTAAGCTTTCCCGGATAATGCTCCAAAGCTGTTGGGGCTTCATGTACATGAAACATTGAGAAAGCAGGCTTAGATAAACCACTTCAGCACAACACTCGAGGAGCTGCGAAAGCGGAAACCATAGAAACCCAAAGCTCAAGACGAGAAACCCAGAAGTGAAGCAAAACAGTAGTTCCTTGAAAGGGTCCATCCACTCTAGGGTAAGCTCTAGGGTTCGGGGTTTAAAACTATTAGTTCTTCGTAGGGGTCCATGCACAAGGGCTGATCCAGAGTTTTATCCAGGCTTTCGTGTTTATCTCCCTGTTCGGTCGAGTGGGCCGGTTGATGTAGCCCCAAGGGTCCAAAGGACCCAATAATTAGGTACTCGGTGTTAGGATAGTAGTTATGTAGGCTAGGATTTTGGAGAGTATATGATTATTGGATACTTGGACCCTTTGGGGTAGGGTGTTGGGCAGTGTTGGCTATCAATATCCCCTGAAACAAACACGCGATCAAAAAAAAAACTTGCACCGCAAACCCTCATTCTCCCTGAAGACCGCTGCGCAGGAATATGTCTCAGAATCCGAAATCCCACACCAGAAAACCCTAAGCCCTGAAGCCCGAATGCCCTAAATCCCCAACCCTAAACCCTAAATCCCGAAGCCCTACATCATAAACCCTTAACCCTAAGCCCTAAAATTCCTAAATCCTCAACCCCCGAAACCCAAGGCCCCTTGGGCCCAGCAGCAGTTTACACCCCCTTGGGAGGTGCCCGCAAGGCTTGCGCCCTGGCTGTGTTCGGGCGCATTGATGCAGGGAAAAGTGTGTCTGCGTTATACCTTTTTTTGTTGGTTTGTTTATCTAATCGTTTGCTGGTAAGATTGAAATATACATGTATAATGTATACATATATGTACATGTACTTATCTGTTTGTAAGAGAGAGAGAGTGTGTGTGTGTGTATGTTTTTGCTTGTGCGTGTGCGTGCGTCAGGGACAAACTGAATTCTGGTGCTGATACCGCTGAGGCCAAAGTGGTCAGACACTGCGAACACCAAAGACGGTTGGACAGGCTCTAACGTTACATTTAGGGTGTAGGGTTTAGTCAGAATCTGGCAACTCTGGAATTCTCATGAGTCCCCAAATCCACCTGTTTGCCAACATCTTGCGTTCTCAAATCCTCGCTCATTCAGCTCACATGCTTCCTGCTTCGGAGCAGGTTAGATCGCTCGTCCCAAGTTTGGAATCAGAGGGGCTCAAAACTGAATGGTTGCATTGTTCGGTACTGTCTTGACGAAGACGATAATCAAAAAGTCAATGTAGCAGATCACACGAGTCTTCGTATGACTATGGGGCTGTGAGACCTTGGTCTGCATGCACAATGCAGAGCAAAGAAGCACGCCTTGGTGCAGCACTCACACGCTTCTGCCCTTCTTGCTGAAGGCTCTCCGGTAGTGAGGGCCTCAGTGTGAGCATCCGGCACAGACTTGAAGCACTAGAGTACAGGCGAGTGACAGGTAAACGTGATCTGCAACCTGATAAATAGTCATTGCTCTTCAAGCTACTCTGGAGCAACATGCAGAATGAATACGTATGTATGTACGTATGTATCTATACAAAATGCTCGATACTCCGGTGGGTCATGTGTTCAGGCAGTTCAGGCCAGTGCAGGACCCTGACTAAGGAACTACAGTTTTGGTTAGGGCTCGCTGCGTTAATCTTACTGCTTTGGGGTGTTTCTGAACTAGGTTCCCAGATAGGTCCTACACTGGTCCTACACTACACTACACTACACCGCACTTCTGGCACATAAGTTCTAGCACTAGGCATATCCTGGCATGTGGTTCGCAAAATCAGCGGTGGTGCTACAAAACCATCACATAATAAAAATAAGTTAATGGCATCTGGTAAAGGCAGAAAACCTTAAACACGCATGAGCTACCACAGGGGCTTTGTTTCTTCGGGCTCTTATTCTGACAGGTCTAGGGCTGTCATTTAGGCTTTCAAGTTCGCGGGTTCAGGGTGTTGGGTGCTTTGGGGTCCAGGGTTTGGGGTGTTAAGTCTTACAAGACTTCCGAGCTCAGTTCTTGATGTGATCAGGAATCCCCTAAAGGAACCCCTCAACGGAAGCCGAAGCTCCTACAGTACCAGAGCGGAACCGAAACAGGAATCCCCGAAAGATTCCTTGAAGCCAGCCTCGATCCGAAGATGACAGCCGGCAGGCCGTACATTTCTTCTGCACACCTCCTAATTAGGTTTGCAGATGTAGGTCTACTAAATTCATTCAAGTTCGCGAGAACTGTGAATAAAAAATGTAACAAGTACATAAATATAAACATGAAGAATAGCATAACACAACAAATGAACAAACCAATACATACACAAAGAATAGATAGATATATATATATATATGTATGCACACAGACGGTCATGTAAAGATACCTATCACCGAGAAATCTCAGATCCCAGAGCCAGGAATATAAACCGGCCGTAACTCTGAACAGGGTTTTGGAGGATATCTAGGGGCCTTCGCAAGTAGAATAGGGTTCCTCAGGCTTCCTTAAAGGGGTCCTTAAAGGGATCTGTAGTAGGGTTCTACAATATAGGGGCCTTAAAAATTAGAATAGGGCTTTGCAATTGGGGCCCATTATACTATAATCATAATAAGGACCCCCCCCCCAATAGTATTGGTAATTACAGTATTCTACTACAGCGGGACAAGGAGCGCCAGGAATAACACCCCACCATTTACACAGCCCCCAGCATATCGTCTGTATGTAATTGCACACCAGGCGATTTCGAAGCCGTGAACTCTGCGGTGAGAGGTCAAGAGGACATGATAAGGGCGTGACTGGCTGCGCAAATCGCCTCGTGGAGCGGGCAGCTTGTTGGCTGATAAGGCTTTTGCAAAACACGTTGTGTGCTAAAGGTCCTGCTACTGGGCTTCTCTCTCTCTCTCTCTATCTCTCGCTCTATGGCTTTCGCTCTTCTTACACACAGCCAGAAGGGGTCTCAAGCTCCCCC